>JAKCPI010006360.1:0-28615 GCA_023213315.1 Euborellia annulipes | reverse complement strand
CTATTGGTGTGGAGGAATTTTTTTTAGTTTATTTTTAGATATTCTTTAAAATGTACCAGTATATTGTTATTATTAAAAGCTTTTATTAACTTGCTTTCCTGTTTTTGAGACAAACCAGCCAATCGAAATTACGACCACTTCTAGTTAACCTAGAGCTTTGAAATTTTTTACACCTATCTATGTAAGTCCAGTGACAATGCAATATTTGATATGTCTCATTTTTGTACCTAAATTAATTTCAAAATGGCGGCAGATCAAAAATGAGAGAGGGGGAATTTTTATAATCAAAATGTCTCTTATTTTTAAAAACAAATTTGCTTATTGTATCGTGTACAGTACATGCATATCTTACTTGTATATATTAACTTATATGCATTAATATTTTAAAACAAAAACTAAAAAGTAAAAAAGGTTAAATAAAATAAATATAAAAAAAATTTTAAAACAACGGTTTTATAAATGTACTAAAAAGAGGAAAATAAAATAATTTGTAAAAGTTCTTTATAAATTATATTAAAAATGAATATATGTTACTAAAACTAAAAGCGTTGGGCGCGCAAATTTACAATCTCTCGCAATTCTCATTGCAGAGGATTCATTGACCTTCATTCACCGATACATGATTACCAAAAAAAGCCACGAAAGAGTAACTAACAGATAATCTACATTTGAGTCACTTTCCTAACTGTTTGGCCTAACTACCCGCCAAGTCTAAGGTATAAAAAGTATTCATAAAACATATAATATTAATACTTTGGTCAATTGAAAGTTGTAAATTCCGCGTCCAACGCTTTTGGTTTTAATAACATATATAATATAATTTTAAAGAAAATTATTTTTCATATAGGCCTAAAATCCTTGTTTTTAAGATTTTTACTTTCTCTTAGCCTATATATGAAGAATATATAGAGAGAAAGTATTGCGATCATGTCAAAAATTCGATGTCGAGATTTTGATGGATATACATGTTTTGAGGTCCCCTGAGTCCAAAAAAGTGGGTCCCGCAAATTGGTCTGGTGTGTGTGTGTGTGGTGTGTGGTGTGTGTGCTGTTGTGTGTCTGTATGTGTGGACAGATTTTTTAGCATGAAGGAATTGAGCTACCGGATTGAAATTTTATATTTAACTTAGGTACCTTTGAAGAATCTCAAAATAAGCTTTTGAACAAAATCGGCCAAAAAGTACTAGTACTTTACTGATGTACTTTTTCAGTTTTTTTCGATTTTCTCAAAATTCCCTCCAAGGATTTTTTTTAAAATTCGTAAATCAATTATTTTTTAGATGCTCTTTAAAATGTATATTCTCATTTTGCCGTTGAAATCTTCTGAAGACCACTTTACTCTTGTTCTTCATAGGAAAGATAGAACTGGTTGCCATGGTAACGGAATTTAAATCTTTTTCTTTTTATTAGATTAAAAATCAATTATTATTTAAATTCCCATTTTTTTTTTTTATTTTTATTTCTGTCTTTAATTGTTTCCGAGAAAACATATACACTCTCTCTCTCTCTCTCTCTCTCTCACTTGCAAACATTATCGCCTGTCTCTCCGCCTTCTCTCATAGGCCTAATGTTAATTTCCTTAGGGATTTGTATGTTAATTTCGATTCAAAGGGGGTCCCTTTGGAACTTTTTACGCATTTAAAATTTTTTTTCCAATTCTTATGAAATTTTGTATTTATTTACGATTCTATATTGTGTATAAAATGTCCAAATATGAGATTAAAATTTTGAAAAATAACCATAGTTTATTTGAAGCAGTCAACATTTAAAATGCAAGTTTGAAACAAAGGTGCTATGGGAAACTAAATATATCTCGACACAAAAAATCTGGTGTGACCAGCATGGTGCACAACTTTCTCTTACCCCGAAGGGTAAGAGAAAGTTGTGTGCCGTGCTCCAGTCACACCAGATTTTTTTATATTATTTTATTTCTTTGAAATTGTATGAAGCACACTTTACTCTTGTACGTTCTTCATAGGATAAATAGGAGAAATGAGTTGAGTTGTAAAGAAGTCGGACATCAAAAAGTAAAAGAAGCATTGTTTTAGATATAATCTATTATTAATAATCAGGGTCCATATTTTAAAATTTCTCTTTTAATTTTTAATCCTATATTTTGTACCCTTTGTCTTTTACTATTATAAAAATTAAAACTTGTTTACACTTTATTTCAATAGAAGCAACCTTTTTGGTCGTATTATCATTTTAATATTTTGAATATACATAGTTATTCAAAAGAAGGCCATATTATCAGATTTCATAGTCGTTTATTATCAAATGAAAAGGGTGATTATTTCATATCGATGAAAACACAGTCATGACCTAAATGGGATGATTCTGATAAGTACTTTATAACGAGATCATTAACTAGATTTATCTTTTTAATGTTGCCATATTTTCTTTTATTAATCATATAGAAAAAAGACAAAATAAAATTTTTTTTTTCTTTTAATATTAAAAATTATATTTTTGCATCATATATTTGTATATTTTGAACTGATCTAGATCTGAACCCCGTTACGATGAGAACACTTTTATTATAAAATATAATATTAAAACGACCAAATCTAACTATTAAATAATTTCCATCAACATAATTGTTCGTTTCATCACTGATTAGAAATTGTTATTACTTTCTCTTAGCTATGTATATATGTAATATATATATAGAGAGAAAGTATTGGATTCATGTCAAAAATTCGATGTCGAGATTTTGATGGATATACACGTTTTGAGGTCCCCTGAATCCAAAAAAGTGGTTTTCGCGACATGGTCTGTCTGTCTGTGTGTGTGTGTGTGTGTGTTCAATTTTAAGCATGAAGGAATTGAGCTATGAGGCTGAAATTTTATATTTAAGTTAAACACCCCCCGGGACCGAGAAAATAAGCTTTTAATCAAAATTGGCCAAAGAGTACTAGTACTTTACTGATGTACTTTTTCAGTTTTTTTTTTTGATTTTCTCAAAATTCGCTCTAACGATTTTGATTAAAATTCAAAAATCAATTATTTTTTAGATGCTCTTTCAAATGTATATTCTCATTTTGCTCTCAAAATTGTTTGAAGCACACTTTACTCTTGTACTTCATAGGAAGAATAGGAGAAATGGTTGCCATGGTAACAAAATATAAATATTTTGCCATACTTATAAATTTTACATCTTGAATTCTAATGTTCCGTATTGTCGGGAACTAAATATATGTCGACACGAAAAATCTGGTGCGACAGTCACACCAGATTGTTTTTGGGAAAAAATTCATTTTGCCTCTTCAAGGGAATATATCGACCTCTGCGCATTCTATCGAACTCTTTATACAATTTTATTATTTTTAACTTTTTTTATTTAAATGGCTCTCAAATCAATATTATACGGTAACTAATATCGAAACATTTTTTCGAAAATTGATTATTATTATATTATTTGAACACAATGGCATTTCTCACTGATAGAGATAAAAGCAAATCCATTAAACAAAGCAAGGGTGGCGAATAGCGAATGGCGAATGTCAGTGCTTGATAAGCGCCCTGTGGTCTTTTTCTTTGGGGTTTGTATGGGAGGGGGGGGGTGGCCACCGGGTGCACAGTTACAAGGCCCATCAGGTGTTTTCCGAAGCAAACAATAGCACATTCCCCCTGAACGAAACCCGTTACATTGTGCCACCTTATCTACACTCAATATAATCATCCTATCGATACAATGTTGGCTCAATGTTCGTGGACAGGCTTGATACATAAACCACATACATACAATATATATTGTCAGATAGCTTATAATAATGCTCATGTTAATTTGGCTCAGCTTTCAAGTAAGTTTGCCAAAAAATAATGTTATTCCGATTTATAGATCTTTTTCAAAGACGTCCATAATCATCATTACTATATATAAAGCGCTAGCCACTGACTTCCTGGATGTATGTGCCTGTTTACCACTCTCGCTGATTGGCCAGAGTCTTAGAAGGAGAAGTCAGAGAGGAAAATTTAAAACTTTAAGTCAAAGAGGGAAATTTTAAATTTTAAAATTTTTGCAATTGCTCGCCTTCGGCCATTTGTAGAAAGGTATTGAATTAAAATTAAATTTTAAGAAAATGAATAGGCCTTGTATAACTTTTAAGAATTGAATAAGTTTCTAAAAATTTTGCTCCTTTTTTTTAACCTCATTTAATTTATTTACTTTTCAATCAAAGCCAAAATTAAAACATCAAATTTTTTTCTTTTTTATTTAAAAAAATATCATACAAATAGAGTCTTTTCATGTTTGACCCTTGTTTGTATCAAAGCAACCAGGAGAAAAGTCAAAGGCAAGGGGAAAGAATGACATCGAGCTAATGTTTATTAAATACACGGTTGTGAGGTCTTGCCATACGTTATTAATATTTAACTGTTATTTTGGAAAGGAAAGTAAGTATGCCTGATTAATATTAAGTTCAACTAAAATCTTAGTCTATCGCATATCTTCATACGACATTTGTCAATCAAATATGCTGTTTAAAATTTATGGTGGATGTACGGTAGTCTATTTATTTCTTGTTTGTTATAAAATTTATATTAAAATTTTTTTGCAATCTGTCCCTATTTATTTTAATTGAAAATGAATTGAAATAAATTTTTACTTCCTCTTACCTATATATGTAAGTATTACACTAACATCTTATGGGAACTACAAAGCAAAAAAAAAAATTTGGTGTGACTTAATGCGTATTGTGCTGTCCCACCAGATTGTTTGTCTTTATATATTTAATTGCACTTAGCACCTTAGTTCCTAACTTGACCACTTGCTTTTCATAGATGGCGCTGAGCTAAGAATGCTTACACATAGTAAATAGTACTTCAACCAATTTTCACGAAAAATTTTACTGATATACTTTTTAAAGAGCATCTAAAAAATAGATGATTTATGAAGTTTATTCAAAATTGTTAGGGCCAATTTTTAAAAAATCGAAAAAAAAAAACGGAAAAAGTATTTCAGTAAAGTACTAGTACTTTTTGGCCGATTTTGTACAAAAGCTTATTTTAACTGTTCGTAAGGCTATCTAACTTATATAACACACGTGAAGATCCATCAAAATCTCGACATCGAATTTTTGACATAATCGCAATACTTTTTCACTATATATTACATATATAGTTAAGAGAAAGTAATAAATATTTTTAAGTATCAGTGTGAATTTATATATACATCTACACATCTCCTATATGAATTCATTAATGCCCTAATTTATGATATTATTACTTTCTCTTTTTTTTTCGATAGTATCATTCCAACTAACAAGCTGGTTTCCTTTTAATTTTATACAAACTATCTTCCCAAACTTAAAATAAACTTATCCTTTATAATTTCACATATGACTAGGGATGGCGGGTTGTTGAATTATAAGAGGGAGATAATCAAGTGGACGGAGTGGAAATGCTAAAAGAGAATTTATAAATCTCTACAAATAAGCCTATTTATTAGATCGATTTTGAAAGTGCGGTCAAAGGAGCATTCAATTAAATATTTTCATTTTCAATGGTCCCCTTTAATTAAATCTAATTAATAGCATAAGTTTTTAATTATCAAGTACTGATTGAAAATTATACTTTAATTTAAATATAGTGGTCAGAAACAAGTTTATAAAGGAAGTTAAATAATTACAGTATTCAAAGAACGAAAATTTTAATCAAAATCCACTAAAAAAAGGAATATTATGAGCTTCTTTTATTAAAATCATCTTTTTATCTTTTTTTTTTATATTAACTAAAATGAAAGTGTTTTTTATCCTCGTTATTTTTGTTGAGTCTGTGGTTCAAGCTCACCTCCGCTTCGTTATTTCTTTTTTTAATAAATAAATATTTTTTAATGCTAATGTCAAAAGAATTTAATCATCTTAAATGCTGGAGTTGGGGGATTTAGGGGTACAATTTTCTCCTATTTCTTTTTTTTATCGTTTTTATTTTAATAGAAATATATAAAAAACAAATAAAAAATAAATTTTTAATTAATTCGAATTTGTTTTTCTTGTCACAAAGTATCAGGTTGGTGGTACACTAATTCAATATTTAAAAGGTGAGAAGTAAAGAAACATCTGGTGTGACTTACCGCACAGCTAATAACATACCTTCGGTAAGATAAAGTTGTGTACTGTGCTATCATACCAGATTTTTTTGTGTCGAGATATATTTAATTTCCCGCAACCAATTGCACTTCTAACACAATCCATAGCGCAAAGTTATTTTGCCTAACAGATTAGATGTCGAGTTTTGGTTTGATTAAAATTTTAAAATCAATTAATTTTTAGATAGGGCCTACTCTTTAAAATGTATATTCTCATTTTGCCCTTGAATTCTTTTGAAGCACACTTTACTCTTATACTTCCTAGGAAAGATAGGAGAAATGGTTGCCATGGTAACAAAATATAAATATTTTCCCATGTTTATATATTTTACATTATGAATTCTAAAGAAACTAAAAAAGCTATATGTAGACACAAAAATTCTGGCGTCACAAGCACACAACTTTCAATTACCTCAGGTAAGAAAAAGTTGTGTGGTGGGCGGTTATCACACCAGACTTTTACTTTCTAGCATTTGAAGTAGAAAAAGTTTTGTAATCTTCAAAAGGAAATTAACTTATGAAAAACCTTATTAAGGAAAATTCTACTTCCGGTTGACGTATTTGCTCTAAAATTATACAGATCTACAATTTTAGTGCTAAATAATCACCTATTTGTATACGAGAAAGTCTAGCTAATTTTTCCCCATTTTTTTATTGTATAATTTTGATTTGATTAAATTTTTTCATTTAAAAAAATATTAGTTTCACAAGAGCAATAAAACAAAAAATGAAGAAAAGATTCTCTTAAACAATTTGGACAATAATAGCCGTATTTCATCCCCTAACATGAACAATGTTCCAGACCCTATCTACAGCCTCTTTCCTTTTCTCCAAAAAAATCCAGTTGAGTCACTCAGTCGTTTAGATCCGGATCCCTTGGGGGCGGCGAATATCAGTTGAGGGAGAAAGAAAATATCTAAATTTTATCACAAATAATATTGGATATCAATTTAGGTGGGAAAAATCTTTTAGCTTGAAAGGTCATTTTTTAGAATTATATAAAAAAAAACTTTTCTTAAACTTTTAATCAAATTTTATTATCTAAAGAATTATTACAATTGTTAGTTGAGGGTTTCCATTGGAGATCTAATTTTTAAAGATTTTCTCATTGTGAGATCTAGAATTCAATTCTCATTTGAATTAATTAATATATGTGACAGTCCACATGAAAAGGCACTATATCTTCACAGGGCTAAATTTTCAGGAGAGCCGATTTACTAAATAAGTTCAGATAAAATCGATTTTTTTTATTACTAATTCCGATTCTAGTTCTTCATCTTATATGATGAAATATTTGATTCATCAGAATTGATGTATTTTATATAAAAAAATTGAACAAACACACTTTAAACTCATTTTTCTCAAAACTTAGTTTTTCATAACCAATATTTTAAATATACATGTATATATAAGCTGTAAGTAAATATGAGCGAATTTTTTAAAGCCGACTATCAAAATCTGCCCCATTCTGAGCTCTAGGGCCTATAAATAATATCTCCATATTCTTCTTCTATCTAAAAATTTATTATTTTTTGATAAGTGAATTTGTATGATTTAAAAACTCTATAGAAAAAAAGTTGACAAATATTTGTGGATCTACATCCAGTAAAGAAGGAGCACAGTGAAGGGACTATCATTAAATACTTGGAAATAATTTATTTTTTTTTAATTAAAACAGGTTCATATTTTTATTTATTTATTTATAGCCTTTATTGGTCCTATTTACAATAATGTGCACAATGTATTTTTATATAATTTTTTACAGTAGAATTTATTTCAAATTGGCATTATTTTTCTGGTTAATAGTTGTGATCCTTTTCTTTATGGTGGAAAAACAGGTTCATACCATATTATGTTATTCTTAATTATCAGACAAAGCTATATGGTATATATATCTGTTATCACAATGAATAATGGTTAAATCGATTTTATTTCTTTTTCACAGCACGACTTTTAAGGATACAATGAAGAAAATACCCCCCCCCCCTGCTTCTCTTAGGCCTCTTTACTCATTATGGACAAAATTCTACTTAACCACTTATTCACTGGGTCGACAGATATATAATATTATTCTGGAGAATTTGTAGACGGTTCGGAATCTAAATTTTTAATTTTTTTTTTTAATTTGCGGGTTTTTCCATGGGCCTGTGACTTACTATAAATACATAGGCCTATATATATAATTTTATTTTCAATAGCTTTTCTCTCTCTCTCTCTCTCTCTCTTCTAAATTTTAAACTCACTCTGCAAATAATACTTACTGTATTTTCTCTCTTTTCTCTAAGAAGCTTTGCTTCAGAGAACTTTAAATAAAATACTAATTCTAATACTAATTCTAATTCTGTCTCTCTCTTTCAATCTGCCTATTATAATTTATTTGCTATACCCCTACTAATAATTTTAGAAAGAATATTAAAATTGATAATTTCTCTTTTATTATTTCGAAGCTTTTCATTCTGGGATTTAATTAATGTATTTTGATTATTTTCATTAAAAAAAAAAGAAATAATTTTCTATCCTTTATGATCAAAAGAGTTCTTTCATTGGAATATGACTTGAAAATTGAACATAATCGAAATGAGTTGAAAATGTTTTCCGTGTATTTTAAATTAAAGTTCCTCTAATAATGCTTAACGTCAAAGAACGCCTTAATTTAAGCAAGTTAACTTTAATACAGAACAGGGAGAGAACATTTGCACTCTCAGTCAAAATAATTATAGCTTCACTTTGAAATAATTTGTTTAATTATTCAATTAATAAAGCACAAAGACATATTAAATAGATTAACAAATCGAGAAATCTTTCCAGGGAGAAATGTTCTTTATAGAGAGAGTCTTTAGTAATTAGATTCGAAATTGCTTTAAGAAAATGATGACAGTAAAAACTCGTAAAATTGATTTTTTAGTGGAAAATTAGAAATATTTATCAAAATGAACGATTTAATTGCTATTATGGAAGCGATAGCCCAGAGTGCCCCAATTCTCTACCCCAAAAATGCATTTGATGGATCTCCGCCCTTCCTAAGGGGATTCAGCCCATTCTCGTGAATCAGATGGAACTATTCGCTCGTACTAAATACTTGACTCATTTTTAATTTTTATTTTATTTAGATAGTCGTCTCTCCAAATAAAAGCAGAAAAAAGTCTTTTTAAAATTTATATTTACCTTTCCTCAATTCTGAAAAAAAATATACCGATGCCTATAGCGATGGCAGTACCAAAGCCAAAAATTTTTTTGAGGGGGGGGGGGGATTTAAAAAGAATAACTTTTAAAAATATAAATTCTAACGGTAAATGTATCTTTCTCTAATAGTACGTACGAACATCCCAGGGTTGGAATTTTTTAAATAGGGCTAAAGTTTTTTAAAAGATTTATAGATAAATCTTTGAAGGGGATAAAAGCAGAAAATTTCATTGACTACTTTTCTTTAATTTGAAAAGTCACCGCTTTTTTTTCTTTTTTTTTTTGAAGGTGGATTTTCGTTTGAAGACAATTTTATTTTTTATCTATCTCTCTACCAATCGTTCCTCAATCACGGGTATAAATTAAAGAGTAAAATAATTGAGCAACACCACGATTGCTAGGAAATAAAGTTATCAAAATTATATTGAAATCTATTTATATAATTCACTAATGTCCGTCAGTCTGTCTGTCACCCTCTATTTGGGCAACTTCCCGTTGTAATTTCGAAACCAAATTTTTTATGCTTAAAGAGGACCTTCTAGGAATTACGAGAAAATTATTTTCATCCCAAAATTCCTATAACTTCCTTTGAGTTATTAATTCCTAAAGTTATAATTTCTCCCATAGGAAATGTATAGAGACGTATTTATGTATTCTTTGCATTTAAATATTCTACGAATGTAAACTCCTCAAGCAGACTCAGGAATGGGATAGTAATAATAATTTTTTTTTCATAATTAAGAAAAGAGACCACCACAGGCGGGCCCTAGCCAGCTGAGGGGGTGTCCGGGGGGCGAACTCTTTTGATATTTGTATTTTTTTTTACAAAAATAAGAGATGAATAAATAATTAATTTTTCTTTAAATATTATTCCAACGGTTTATTTTGATCGAGGGGATCTGCAATAATTAATAAAAGCAATAGTTGTTGCCAGCTCTCTATATTTAGTGCGATATAGGCCTAGTTTCGGAAATAGTCGGTGTGTAAACGTCGCTTGTTTTTGGAATCGCCAGGGACTTTTGGGATTTGCTTTAGCAATAACTGATAGAATCAATCATCAATATTCAAACTAATAGGCTTTGACAGAAGCATCTGTGAAATGAATTTCCCTTGGTCTGTTAATTGAGTGCGAGTCATGGTCCATTTATAATTGGTGAGATACGAGATGCTGCGCATATATCCCGGGGGGATTTCGCCACCCCCGTCCCATTGCCATGAAATATCGCATTGTTGGCTGCTCAGACCAAGTCAGGCCTTGTTTGTATGTTTGTTTGTTTGGTCACTTGAGTGGCTAATTAGCATAGGGTAACCAAACTATCGGATTATTATTTGTTAAGACAATATTAACCTGACCACGACCAAACACAATAATGTTTGTATTTATCCATTAAGCATACCATCCGTTATGGAGGCTGAATGGCAGAGATACGTAGCCCCGTAGCCGTAGCCGATCAATGGCGATCTGCATTGCAAGGAACACCTGCCCTCTTGAGTATACACCTCTCGCCTCCTAGAGGATTCCTCAGCTTTGCAAAATCAACAGATCATGCATTACGGAGGGTTTTCTTTCTTTCCAGTTGTAAACAACCTTCCCCATCCCTTCCCGTTTGCATTGGCCTCCGATTAGTCATTAATACGCCCCTGTATGTTTTGGCTCTATTGACTGATTAAATTGTGATGCCTCATATATTGCTCCTATACAGTTTACGTATGTATATACCCTTACTATCTCGAGGTTAAGATTAGATTATTACAATAACATTCATATTAAGGATTAAATTCAATCTTGCTCTGTTTAGTTAATAGAGAGAGAGATGTCTAAGATAGAAAAAATAAAAACTTTTGAAATTTTCTAATAATTTTTAAAGCATTTGAATTTGAAATCAATCTTAGTGAGGTGGTAGTAAAAGAGCCTTAAAATCTATTGTATAATTCACTACTATCAGTCTGCCTATCTGTCACGCTCTATTTAGGCAACTTGGCGTTGGAATTTTGAAATGAAATTTTATATGCATAAAGAGGACCTTCTAGAGATTGCAGAAAAATGATTTAATGATTTTCATCCCGAAATTCCTATAACTTTTTGAGTTATTAGTTCTTAAATAAGCCAAAGTAAATTTTATAATGCCCTTTACCTATGACTCAGAGGTGAAGCATTAGCTTCTGGTGCCAAAGGTCGAAAGATCGCATCCTGTCCCAGGCGGAAAAATACATTTAAATTTAATTGGATACCAATTGATTGAAACAAATATGTACGGGGTTTAAATTGCCTCAGATGCCTAAAAAGATCTTAAATTAAAAAAAAATTCTAAACTTTTCGGTTTTTTGTTTTCATATAAATGAAATCAATATATTGATTTGATTTTATTTTTTATAGCAGAAGTAAAACTCTCACTTCATAATGGGAGTAGCTAGGAGAGCCCTGTGGAGGAGGGGGCCTAGAAGGTTCATGGCCCTCCCCACAGAAATTCCTGTGATCCAAATTTTTGTCCCTTTTACTTTATAATATTAAAGTTGTTAGCGTATGACTATGAGATAAATTTGTTGTTAAAAAATCAAAACCAAAAACATCGGAATCGGCATTATTTTTGCCCCGAGTCGAGGTGAAATCAAATAAATGATTCTGATTTATATAAAAGCGAGAAAATATTTTCACTTAAATATAACTAATGTAAATACCTAGTTTGTTATAGATTCAAAATTGATAAACATAGGATTTGACCAAAATTTTAGGATTTTTATTTTTGTTATGTTGGCATGTAAATACATCGTTTGTTATTAATTCGAAACAATAAACATAGGATTTGGCCAAATTTTAGGGTTTGTATCTTTTTACTTTTTTTTACCCTATATATGAAATATATAGTTAGAGAAAGTATTGCGATCATGTCAAAAATTCGATCTCGAGATTTTGATGGATATTCATGTTTTGAGTAGGGGTGTTTGATTATGGAAAAAAAAATCGATTATTCTTATAATCGATTATGAAAAATAATCGAATGTTTTTGAAGCATCGATTATGTGTAGGGTTACCATATTTATTGAGGCCAAATCCGTACAGACCTTTTTTTTAGTAAATTTTAGGTTTTAATTAATAATTTGAAATAAAAATTTTTGTTTGTATTATTTTATAAAATGGGGGGGGGGGGTGGGAGGCATCATACGATAAAATAGTTTTTAGGGAGGCGTACTTACGTTAATACTTCCTTTTTTTCCTTTAAACATCATTTATTGGTAAAACAATGGATGAACACTAGGATGTCCCTTATTTTTCGATTTTTATTTTTTTTTTAGTTATACCCCCTAATTTTTTTTTAATTATATTATAAAACACACGTAAATAAAATTTGACCCTATTCGGAGTTCATTTACCCCCCTGGTTAAAATTTTGAAATTTTTTTTTTTTAATTTTGTTCATTTTGTTTATTATATTTAAAAAACACCAATCAAATTTTACGTCAATTGGAGTTCATTTAGCCCCCCCTTCCAACCCCCTCTGTGAAAAATTTTCAAATTTTTTTTCACGGATAGGTTATAATTTTGTTGATTCTATTAAAAAACACACACAAGATATATGCCCCCTTCCCCAGTATAATGATCGCCAGGGCTTCCTGGAGGATCAACCCCGCCGGGGATCAACCCCCTTCTGGGAATAAAGTGCACTTAAACTATTTTCACGTAAAGTTTTGTTGATATACTTTTTAAAGAGTATCTAAAAAATCTGGTGTGATCGTGCTGATCACGGTGCACAACTTTCTCTGATGATATCAATGAGTCTTTTTTTTTTAATACCCCACAATTCTAAATTAATCTTCTCTTAAAATTGATTTGTTTTGTTTAAATTTCATATTGAAAGGTATATTTTTTTACTTTCTCTTACCTATGTATATATGTAATATATATATAGAGAGAAAGTATTGGATTCATGTCAAAAATTCGATGTCGAGATTTTGATGGATCTTCACGTTTTGAGGTCCCCTGAATCCAAAAAAGTGGTTTTCGCGACATGGTCTGTCTGTGTGTGTGTGTGGGGGGGTGGGTGGGTGGGTGTGTGTGTGTGTGTGTGTTCAATTTTAAGCATGAAGGAATTGAGCTAGGAGGTTGAAATTTTATATTTAAGTTAAACACCCCCGGGACCGGAAAAATAAGCTTTTAATCAAAATCGGCCAAAGAGTACTAGTACTTTACTGATGTACTTTTTCAGTTTTTTTCGATTTTCTCAAAATTCGCTCTAACGATTTTGATTAAAATTCAAAAATCAATTATTTTTTAGATGCTCTTTCAAATGTATATTCTCGTTTTGCCCTCAAAATTGTTTGAAGCACACTTTACTCTTGTGCTTCATAGGAAAGATAGGAGAAATGGTTGCCATGGTTACAAAATATAAATATTTTCCCATACTTATAAATTTTACATCTGAATTCAAATATTCCCTACTGCCGGGAACTAAATACATGTCGACACAAAAAATCTGGTGTGACAAGCACAGTACACAACTTTCGATTACCGAAGGTAAGAGAAAGTTGTGTGCTGTGCGACAGTCACACCAGATTTTTTTGTTTGTTTTTAAAGTGAAACTTTATTTATATCGGCACAAATTTTTTCGCTCTTCTATCAGTATGTCGCGTTACATGTCGTGACGTCAAGCCGTGGCGTCACAAGCCGAGACACCCGATTTGAGTAAAATTTAAAATGACGCTTCTCTAGGGTGAAAATAATTGAAAAATTGTATTTTAGACCTCAGAAAGTTCTACCGGCCCAACCATGGGAGGCACCTCCCCCCCCCCCCCTAAAATTCATTTTTAAATCGATTTTAATAAAATTTAAAATGACGCTCTAGAGTGTAATAAATTTCTACCTCATAGCTCAATTCCTTCATACTTAAAATTAAACATACAGACAGACAGACACACAGACAGACAGACCGAAAATGTCGCGAAAACCACTTTTTTGGATTCAGAGGACCTCAAAACGTGAAGATCCATCAAAATCTCGACATCGAATTTTTGACATGAATCCAATACTTTCTCTCTATATTATATTAACATATATATAGAGGTAAGAGTAAGTAAAAAGGAATTTTCTTGACAATAAACTGTCATCATGGCAATCAGTCACACCAGATTTGTTCTGTCTTTTTGCAAGGGTTAATTCGCATAAAATAGAAATAATTTATTTTTCTTTAAAAGATAATCTTTAAAATTAATCGATTTAATTTTATTGCTTTGTGTTCTATTTTTAGATCATTGTTGGCGCCTCTCCCCACTCCAGCGAGTGCGGCGACCGTCGCCGCCTCAGGCAGCCACGTCAGTTAGTCTACAGGCAGGCGAAGCGTCGCGACGCTGCAGCTCCAACGCCAAGGCATCATTCTCTCCTCTCTTCGATGAAATTCTCTCGAATTCATCACCAACAGGTAAATATCACTCAATTATTTATTACGTTTCAATTTAATTATAAAAGCCAAGTAGAGGAGATACATACAGTTATCCTTTTATATCGCAATTTTATGTCGTTTTCTTATGAAGGTCAAAGCAAGAAGTTTCAAATATTAGGTTAGAGTGAATTCAATAATGGAACATTTTTTTCAAAACCATTTATTTTCAAAAAATGACATTCAAACTGATTTTATTTCGTTTCTTTAATTGAATGTAAATAATATCAGAATTTTAATTCATATAATAAATCTCTTTGGAATAGGTAAAAATTAAAATAAGAAAACCTTAATATATTTATATTATAACTAATTCGTTTCCGTTTTTAACAATCTTCCGACCTGTGGTAAAATTTATTTTTATAAAAAGAGAAATTTTTGTTTATTTGTTAAAAAACTTCTCCATGAATAAAATTCTCGTTCAGAATCGTTTGTCATGATTATGATATAAATATATTAACGAATCAACTCAAGATGTATTTTCTTCTTTAATTTTCATCGACAAATTAAAGCTACAGTATAAATAATTATGAGTAGCTACAGTGGCGTAGCGAGCTTAACTCGCGCCCGGGGCACAATACCTTTTTAGCGCCCCCCCCCCATTCGAAAACCATATAATATTATATGTAAAATATACAAAATTATTATATTACACTGGCACTAAATTTAAAATTTTTCCAGAAATCAATTATAATAAAAATAAAAATTATCTAGCAATTTTTTATTTTGTGAACCATTTGGCGCCCCTTTGTGAGTAGCGCCCGGGGCATGATGACCCCCCTTGCACCCCCCTCGCTACGCCACTGAGTAGCTACCAATCAATTGAAATAAATAGAGATGCGGTACCTAATAATAATAGAATAGAATCGAAATGGAGTTTTTCAATTTCATTACATAATTAAACTATTTATTTTTTTAATACATTTTTCATTTTTTTTTCTTTGGTAGAGGAAAACAAAAATTTAACATTAAAAAAATGGGTCGTGAATGACTTTTTTTTTTAAACACTCACACTTTTTTTCCATTCACACTCATGCACACAGTCTTTTCGGCAACTCAGGCCATTTAAGACTTTATACGATAACCGTTATTATAAATATATATATATTGGGGTCCAGGCATTCTCATTTAAGCCATTTGGTATCCAAATGACTTAAATAAAATCATCGGGCTGCCTGGGATCGGAACCATCGACCCTTGGTATTCAAGGCAGGCGCACTATCAACTACGCCAAGCCCGAGGGCTGACTTTTTTAAATGTCTTTAAAAGTAATAATTCGCAAAAAAGTCATTAACAATGAAAATCGCCTAATTTAATTTTATTTCTTGTATTATTGACAGAGCATTGTTGGCGGTGCTCGCTGGCTTCCCCCACTCCAGCCAGCGCGGCGACCGTCGCCGCCTGAGGCAGCAGCCTGCAGTCAGTAGATAGGCAAGCAGGCGACGCTGCAGCACAAACACCGAATTTTCTCTCTTTTTCTCTCTTCGTTAAAACTCTCTCGAAAACATCACCACTGGGTAATTATCATTCACTCATTATATATTCCGCTTCCAATCTATAGGATCGCTTATGATATAGATAATTAATTAATTTAAGACTTAAAATTGAATAAGATCGAGTCTGTCCTGTCTAAATGCTGGAACTCTCTCTTCTCCCGTTTATTTTTGTACATATACACTGTACATATAATCACTCAACTCATTCCATTTTCAATACATTGAACGTTATAGGTAGGTGGTTTCTTTTCACGGTCGATTTTTTGACGAATGTTAGGTCAGGTTTTTGTAAATAATTAAATTGTTTTTAGAGGTATTTGTTTATTATTCAATGGTTTACGAATTTAGCCAGTATTGTTTTTTTAAATTTTGCTACAATAAGGAATTATTTTGGCCCTCGGGCTTGGTGTAGTTGGTAGCGTGCCTAACTACTATACCGAACGTCGCGGGTCACACGGTCTGACGCCTGTTGAAAATATAGAAGGGAAGAGACTGACTTGCAAAAAACAGTAGTAATGCCAGTCCCAGCTAGGGCAGCTCGTGGTCGCTGAGCTATCAAATTCCCTTTATACTATATTACATATAATATATTGGCGCGAAAGTAAAGCCTATCTATCGTGATTTTCTAATGGTCCAATTTTTTACAGTAATGATGTATTGAGAACAAAATATCCGGATTCGCATCATTATTGCCCGTCATTCCAAATTATTTTACCTTACACGATCATTATTAATGTCAATCTGATAAAGTATTGTCATTATTATTGATCTTGTAAGGGGCTCTTAATATAGGCCTACTTGATAAATAAATAATTATTTATAATCTTAGTTGCATTTTAAAACAGCGGTCGAGATATTTATTTCTTTTAATAATTTAAAAAATAAATTGAATCTATGGATCAAAATCCAGATCACGATTCATTTAAGATTTATTTATTAATCAATTTTTATAATTGCATCACCTGGAGTTATGTGATCCTTCCATTTCAGCAGCCAAAAGACTTTTAAGAAGAATTAAGATAAAGTCCATGTCAAGTTCTGACCCTTTGATATTAACATCTAAAAAACAACCTCTTAGCAAAGTTTTAATTTACTAGCCGTTCGGTGCCTCCCTTCTTTGCCTCTTCTCTACTCTTCCTCTGAACCATGTACTTTTGTTTTGTTGCTAATAGATAAAAACGAAAATTAAAGATAATAAAGAAACTTTTAAAACTTTTGTTTTAAATAAATGTATGATCTAAAAATCTGGTGTGACTGGCGCACAGCACACAACTTTCTCTTACCCTTCGGTAAGAGAAAGTTATGCACCGTGCTGGTTACACCAGATTTTTTGTGTCGAGATATATTTAGTTGCCCTTAGCACTTTAGTTCCAAACTTGACCATGCGATGATTCATAGATGGCGCTGAGCTACGAATGCTTCCACATCAGTAAAGTGTACCCCTTACTTCAAACCATTTCCACGAAAAATTTCACTGATATACTTTTTAAAGACCATCTAAAAAATAGTTAATTTATGAATTTTAAACAAAATCGTTGGAGCGAATTTTGAGGAAATTGAAAAAAACTGAAAAAGTACATCGGTAAAGTACTAGTACTTTTTGGCCGATTTTGTTCAAAAGCTTATTTTCACACCTTGGAAGGGTTAGACACCTAATTTAAATATAAAATTTTAACTTCGTAGCTCTTTTAGTTCTTGAGATATTTTGTTCACTGACACACACAGACAGACCATATCAAGAAAACCACTTTTTTGGATTCAAGGGACCTTAAAACGTGTATTTCCATCAAAATCTCGACATCGAATTTTTGATATGAATCGAATACTTTCTCTCTGTATATTTCATGTATAGGGTAAGAGAAAGTAAAAATATACACATATTCAACAGACAAGGCGACTAAGTTCGAATTAATTCTCTCTTATATCGATTCTTTCTTGTAACAGTGGAATGTTTCATTAATTAATTCTTCCTTTCTTGTGTGTGTGACTTTGACCCTTCGTTGCTTTAAACCAGCGATTACGACATTTTGTGTAGTTTTTTGGATTAATTTAAGATATTATAAAAATATAATATGGAAACAGGATGAACTGGAAACTGTTTGTATTTATTTGATAGCATTACTCGCAGTCGTATATAAAAATACAGGGCGTCTATAAAAGAACTCCGGGGTTTTAAAAATTCATATTTTTTAAACTATAAAAGATAGCAAAATTTAGTTTATTTCTCTGAAACAAGTAACTCAAAAAGTTTTACTCATACCAATTGGGAATGTTTTTATCAACAGTTGGCAGCGCTGCAAAACGTAATTCGTAATGTTCGCTATCTCAGGGAACGAATAGTCAATTGCGTGGCGTCCGTCACCCCAGACATGCTGACAAGGGCGGATACAAGGAAGGGGGTAAAGGGGTAATTACCCCCCCCCCCCCCGAGATTTGAAAAAAATACTATTTTTTCGAAAAAAAATTTATTTTTAATGTAAAACTTTAAAAATTAATACTTAAAAATTTGATTTGTATTTATATTCTGCCAAACAAGTACAGAATGCGCCTTTAAATTACCGAAATTAAGAAAAAAAATAGTGTGCTGTGCGACGAGTCACACCAGATCACCCCCCCCTCTTCCCCCGAGAAACACCTCTGGATCCGCCCTTGCATGCTGACCAGGTCATGGGAAGAGGTAGAATACCGTTACGATGTGTGCCGTGCCACTCACGGGGCTCACATTGAACTTTATTAAATTGTTAATAAAACTTGAAAATGTAACCTTTCCATTCATGTATAAAACATGTATGTACTTTTTTTACTTTATTAAAATATTTTGCCTCAAAACCCCGGAGTTCTTTTATAGACACCCTGTATAATCGTCATAAAATTTCAACAGATGATGAACCCATTTATTTTTTCGATCACTTGAGGAGTTAATTTGTATTTCAAGGAATCGATTTGTCATTTAGTTATAATTAGTATTTTTGCTAGTTTACTTATTAAGTTTCAGATTATTTTATTTATACTTATTTGTGTAAAACTGTTAGTTTTCTTGTAAAAGTTGAGATGATGTCTTAAGCCAGCCAAACATGAAAAATTAAAATATCTCCCAAAGTATTTAATTTATTATACCTATATATAACATTTCTCTAGTCTTAATTGTCAACAACTTTTGTTTGAAGATTTTTTGTATCTCTTACTCAATATTAATTAGGTCTTATTATTAGAAGGCTCCAATTTCCTAAACACCCTGACTCTAATGAAGAAAGAGTAAGAGATACAAATAAATTCTTCAATTGATAATAAGCAGATCAATATATTAATACATGTAGGTATCATCTCGATAAAGTTCATACATTTGTAGATCTTTTAATTTTGCATGATTATGAGGGGTGGAAAACGATACCTCAACTTTCAAGCGCATTTATATAATAAATAAAAATTTCCTGAACTTGAACCATGAAGGTCAAAGGACGAGGTTATGTTATTTCGAAGGCTTTCATTAAAGTTTTATTGATTGAAAGTCCTAATTATATTTGAAAATCCATAATTAAATAAATATTGTTGTATATTAGTGTCATATTTTGATACAAGTTAAAGAAAATTTTGTATTTCTTTCTCAACGATACCTGATGAGTTAAGAGTTTTTATTTGCGTTTGGTCCGTACATGGATAGTAGATTGAGATGCACTTGGAATGAGTGTAGTAGCTGCAGTGGCGATGTCGCCCAGGGCAGTAGCCGCCCACACGTTGCCACTCACCTCACCACTTCATTAACACCGACCAGGAATAAATCTCTGCCCGGCCCATGTAAATGGCGTATACATTTCGCCGCCCAGGGCGATCTTTAAATTGGAAGAAGCTTGCTGCCCGCACCTAATCACCTGCTGCACACTCGTCGGATAATCGGGCCACCACCTCTTCTGCAAGTCTGATAAATTTTTGTTTATTTTACGATGACATATTATGAAAGTAAAACATTCAAATTTGTTTATTCTGGCCATCATGAAAATAGAACAAAACCTCTTGATGTAAATACTACAGTACTCCTTCGATGGTTTTAGTTTTAATTCGGAAAAATCTCAAAATGATAAACAAATTTAGCTAAAAATGTTTAACAATTTATTTTAAATACAATTTTCCAGGTAGAAAAAAACGAATTTCAACATAAGTCTCTGTTTTTATAGAAAAAAATACAATGAATAAAAAAAGAGAAAGAAAAATTTTTTTTTTCAAATTATCTATATTATAATTGAAAAATTAAATAAATGACAATAGGGTTATTCCATGTAAAATTTCTTCCTGACTGCATGTGACTATTGGTCATTATAGGTCTTCGGACCTTATGCACCCATTCCAAAAAAAAAAAAAAAAAAAAAAAAAAATGGAAAAACTACATAAATTTCAAAATTCCTTTAATTATTCTTAATTTAATACTAACTTATAGTAAAAAGTCTATATTTCATAAATTTATAAAAAAAAAATCAAATCAATAAAAAAACCGACTTTTTCTTAATAGAAACTTTTGAGTCATATTGAATTGTTTAGGGAGCAGATTTTGTTTAGGTTAGCAACACAATTTTTTGGCCATTAAAAGATTTTAGCAAGCTGACGAATATATTTCTGAAAAACCATTAAAAATACTAAGGAACTACATATAATTCAAATGAAAAGGGATGTTAGTTTTTTGTATTTATTGTTTAAATTTAAGTATCTCGCATGTTCACCAGTGACGCAAAAAGAGATAAAAGTTTTATTTCTAACATCAAATATGACTTTATCAATTCTGATTATTCTTTTTAGAAGTAACAATAGATACCTGGCGAACTATTTAAGCTTTTTAGAATTGTTAACAAAATCCACATTATGGTTTTGGGGCTTTTTTGAAATATGTCCCACATTTGACTGGCTGAAATATGTCTCACATTTGACTGGCTGAAATATGTCTCACATTTGACTGGCTGAAATATGTCTCACATTTGACTGGCGGAACTCTGGTTCACAGTTAATAAATGATAGAATTTTGTTTGAAAACTGCAGCTTGTAGCTTTGTTCCTCTTTGTGACCTTCCATTGAATGATTTATTTTTTTTAGCCTAAAATAAATGCTAATTTGGCGATAGCTTATATTCAGATTAACATTGATATTGTATGCTTGAGTGTTTTTATCCAAATTTAATTGGATCCTCCAATTTAAGGTAGGGGCACTCCGAGTACAAATTTGAGGATCCGTGGTTAACTCCTGGCATCACACTCTTACTTTTTTCGGGTATATGAATTATTAAATATTGGAATTATATAAAATTCATATATTCTAAACAAAAATTGATATAAACATTCTAAAAATACCGGCTTGCTAAGCACAATGTGTTCTGTATAGAAAGCATAAAAACTCAATTTTAACTCCGAGGAAGATTTGATATCCTTTCATGTGGACAGTCACATATAAAGACACAGTTTTAGAGATATAGAGAAAAATAAATTTTAATGGGAAAATTTACTTTAAAGTGGCCCTAATTTTGAATTTTCTAGATTTTTTTAAGACGTCATCCCTTAACAATATGCAGATACTTAAAACACCTAGAATATTCCAGTTTCAGTAGGTACAATCCGAGGTGATTTAGCTTAGTAGTGCCTCAAACGAAAAATCGAATTTTTTTCAATTTTTTTAAACTGTGGACATCCCTAATGTAATTTTTCTGATCCGTGAAAGAAAAAAATATACATTTACGATATTTTATAGTTCTTTGGCTTTCCAAAATCCTTTCTTGAAAATATTTTAACAAAACAGTTATCAAAGTCAGGATTCAGCGCTATCCTTATATCTAACTTGTAAGTAGAGCTTAATTTCTAAGGCATTTATCATAAGACAAGTGGAAAAGCCCGCCGAAGGTGGTACAAGGATGTGTGCAAGGGTGAACTTTGGCGCCTCTTACAAAGAGATTTGTTAAGTAAAACATATTGTAGCTGATTTTTTAAGCAACATTTTATTTGTTAAACAAAAGTTATACAAATTAAATTTCTATAGAAAAGTCTACACTTCTATCTTTTTCTATACTTTTCTATACTTTTTACTATGTAAGAATGTAGGGATTTTATTAATTTTTCCTTTTCGGAGCCCCCCAGAAAATCGCACGTGTGCCACCGCACACTTAGCACCTTAGCCCGGCCCTGGTGAGAATCATGCTAAAGGAGGGGCAAAGAAAGTTTTTTTTTTCTTTTTAACCATGCTTGTTGGAATATTTGCAAATAAAAAGTTATGAACATCTGTATTTATTATTTTGATGAATATTCATTATTATTAAAGCTTTTTACTCTACATTACGCTTAAACCAATAATTTAATTCTAATAATCATTGGAAATTACTTGGAAATTCACTAGAAATCAATATACGAATATAAATACTTCAAACAATATTCACCAGAACAACCAATCAAATTAATTTGTGTTTCTGGTGAATTGGTAGCAGTGGCATCATTTAAACTTTTTCTTGGGGGGGGGGCAGATTTTTTTCTTGGGGGGGGAACATTTTTTTTTCTTAAAATTTAGTCACAATTAGGTAGCCTACTCAAATTTGGCCAAAAGATATTTAATTTAATTAATTGTTTAATTTTGTACAATTTGTATACTCGTAGATATATTTTGGAATATTTTATTTAAAAAGAATAATATACAATTTTATAAATCAGAGCCCTTGGGGGGGGGGGGGGGCAAAATGTGTGTGTGGGGGGTGGACATTTTTAACCATGAAGGAAATGAGCTACGAGGTTTACACGATGATTAAAAGGAGAGCCCTTGTCGAAATTATGTAAAATTTTCTCTCGCTCGATGTTTGACTCCGCTTACTCTGAAAAGAGACAAAATTGTTTTGATCCGGGTCCTCTATCAAATCATATTTTTTACTGAAGATGGCCAGACGTAATACCAGTAGAAATATCTGCAAAATATTGTAAAATGATGTGAAAGTGGCTCCCCATCAAAGCTGGTTTATTCTTCTTCGGATATGTTTCACTAATTTATAATATCTTCATTTAGATCACAGGCAATATGCAGTAGAACATTTTAAATTATACGAGTATATGTATTAAAGGTAGGCCTAATTAATAAAAAAAAATTATGAAAAATCCGAGTTTAAACTTATCTTTGAGTTTTTCGAGTATATAATTAATTATTACGTATTTCATCAGGAAAAGGGAATGAAAGGGGGGGGAATATACGAGTTTCTATAAAAAAATACTTTTTTTTCATTTCGACATTAACATTATTTTAGCCTATATCTTTGTGAATATTTTTACTTTTATTTATGGAGGGGTGGTTTAATGGTTGAAAATCTTATCAACTAAAATTTAAAATGAATATTTTTTAAAAAAGCGAGATGAATTTTGTTTGATTGCAAAAATTGCGCCCCCTGGAGTCGAACCAGGACCGGGGCGCAATTTTTGCAATCAACCACAAATACATCTCGCAAATTTGCTATCTTAAACGATATTTTGACTGGCTGATTTACAGTCTGTTTGAGCGCTGATTGAAAACAATTCCATCTTTTTTACAGACAAAGCTCTACCTAGTTAAATATTTTTTTATAACTCAAATTTCCAAGTTCGGGCTTTTGATTTCTTCGTGGTATAGGAAGACTTGGCCCTTAGCCTCCCCCAAATATCGGATTATTATTAAAGAAAATAAATGATGGGGTCATATATAAATAATTATTGACTTGTCAATATCATTTGTCAGATTTACCTCCCAGTTTTCTAGAATTATCAATATCATTAAATGAATCTGATTTTTCATTGTGTAGAGTAAGCCTGGTTACTTGACTATCTTACATAATTTTTTTGGTTTCCAAATCAGTAGCATAAGAGTAGGAGAGGTATTTAAACAAAAATTTCCATTTGCGAACCTTTGCCCCACCGAGTGGGGTGAAGATCCGCACTAGCGGGGCAATCGTCCGTAAGTGCAAACGATTGCCCCTGCAGCGAACAACCGTCTCGAACCAGGGTATAAAAAAGACTTAATAAGAAATACATTAGGTATAGGTATGTTTTATGTATTTATTTTTATTTATTAGTAATACACAATAGGCCTAGTAACAATTAGTCCCAGTAATATTGAAGTTCATGAACTGCATAAGCATTTCGGCTCGTGTTCGTTTTCCTAGGCTCACTAATCCGAGAAACTACTAGGTGGGGGTATTAGAATCCCAGAAACTACTAGTTAGGGGTATTAGCAGGTTAATTTCGATTCAACAGGGAGTCGGGTCCCCTTTGCAACTTTTTACACATTTTAAAATTTTTTTTTCAAATTCTTATGAAATTTTGTATTTATTTAGGATTCCCTATTGTGAATAAAATATCCAAATATGAGATTAAAATTTTGAAAAATAACCATAGTTTATTAAGCAAGTTTGGAATTAAGGTGCTATGGGAAACTAAATATATCTCGACACAAACACCCTTCGGTAAGAGAAAGTTGTGCACCGTGCTGGTCACACCAGATTTTTTTATATAAATTGAAATTTTCTTTCCAACCTTTTGTTATCTTTTGATTCTAAAAGATTTTTTTTCTTTTTCAGATTTGTGTTTCGCGAGTGCAATTGGGATTTGGAGCTGAATTCGACCGCGAGGCTTCGAGTGACCTTCACTGCCCTGGAGGGTAAGTACAGTATTTCATAGTTTATTAACACATACACCCCCTCCTCCCCTCCACATTTACAAATAAATGCATATAAACCGCGTCGTAACTAGCCTTTGAGGGCGAGGGGGGGAAGGGGGGGCGAAGGTCAACCGGGGCGACATTTTTAGTTTGATCTTTTTTTTTTTTTTAATTTTTCTTCGGATTTGTGATATAAAATGAATTTATTATGAAATTTCAAAAAAAAAAGACAGATTTTGGGAAAATGCTGGAGATTCCAGAAACAAAAGCTGGATATTTAGGTAAAAAGCCTGAAAGCCGTATGCGCTAGAGCGCCTATGTCGGTCGCCGAAGGCTTGAAGCGCCTGGGGCGGGGGGGGGGGGGGGAGCGCCCCCCTTCGCCACCACCTAGATACGCTACTGCATATAAATATAAAAATATGGATTGACTGCTAGCACTGCATACAACTTTCTCATACCTTCGATAATTCAAAGTTTTGTTCTATTTTTATCGCACCAGATTTTTGTCTGCACATATATTTAAGTTCTGGCAGTAGGCCTACATTATAATTAAAAATGTAATATTTATAAACATCTAAAAGTATTGTAATTATGGGGTTGCGAGCTACAGCCACTAATTCATTCCAAAAATTCTAGAAATGTGTAGGTAGTTCAGAATAAGATAGTCTGTTTCATATCAATGAAACTTCTAGTATTTTTTTTTTTATTTATTTATTTTTTTTTATTAAAATTTCATAAAATTTTGTCTCCTTTAAAACCGTGTTTATTTGTAGCCTGTAATTATTATTTTACAAATAATGGCAAAACAAAAATGAAAATGCAGTTTTGTGTGAAATAGATAATACCAAACATAACTCCCAGTTTTATGCTTTATAAAGACACGGTAGCCTTTCGTTTATTTACACAATGTGAAGCAGGACCAACTGTCTGGTTTAGCAATACTCTCAATCGAAACAGATTTAGCTGCAAAAATTTATTACAAATCCTTACTAAGGACTTCAGTAAAGCAAAAAGCCTAAGAATTATTATTTCCGTGGTTTATTTCATCGCTTGGGGCGCAGTGGCGTCATTTGGGGGGTAGGGGCTTTGATTTTTTATAAAATTCTATATTATTCTTAAATAAAATATTTCAAAATATATCTACGAGTATATTAACTGTACAAAATTAAATAATTAATTAATAAATTAAATATCTTTTGGCCAAATTTGACCTATTTGAAAGTAAATTTTAAGAAAAAAATGTCTGCTCCCCCCTCCAAGAAAAAGTTGAAATGACGCCACTGATACAAACACAAAGAAAATTCAAAATTCGGTCATATAGACTAATTTTTTCTTATAAAAATTTTGTTCTTTCTTTTCTTTAAGAGATATTTGATTCTGCTCTCGAAATTTATTAATCCTCTCATTCGTTCCCTTTCGATCTAAATTTTCCCTCTAAAATATTTGGTTCAAACTTTTTACTCTCAACCTAATCTATTGTAGTTCTAATAACAAATTTTTTCTGCTCTTTTGTGATGTCAAACTAAGTGCTTACTTATCAATTGGTAGCAAGGGCGGATCCAGAGATGTTTCTCGGGAGGGGTAATTTGGTGTGACCCGCCGCACTGCACACTATTTTTTCTTAATTTCGGTAATTTAAAGGCGCATTCTGTACTTGTTTGCCAGAATATAAATACAAATCAAATTTTTAAGTATTAATTTTGAAAATTTTACATTAAAAATAAATTTTTTTTTCTAAAAAGTAGGGCTGGACGGTAATGGATTTTCATTACCAATCTCGATAATGAAAAAAAAAACCGGTTTTTCTCGAAAGTCGGTAAAACCTTTTACCGCCCGCGGAACCAAAGTTTGCCGCCGCGGAACATTTTTTTTTTTTGCGGAACCAAAATTTTTCCCAGGCCGAAAAAATATTTTACCTTTTTTTAGAGAGCCAATTTTTTGCCGAAACATTTTTTGAAATTTTTTTGCCGAAACATTTTTTCCTGCGGGAAACTCAAAATTTTTTCCCGGCCGGAAAATATGACTTTTTTTTAGAGACGCCAATTTTTTGCAGCCGCGGAACCACAATTTAATTGTTGCCGGAACATTTTTTTTACCGACTTTCGAAAAAAACTGTTTTTATCGAATTAGAGGTTCGTTACCGCGTTTTCGGTAAAAATTTTTACTGGTTTTTTCCGGTAAACCGGTTTACCGTCCAGCCCTATATTTAAGTTCTGGCAGTAGGCCTACATTATAATTAAAAATGTAATATTTATAAACATCTAAAAGTATTGTAATTATGGGGTTGCGAGCTACAGCCACTAATTCATTCCAAAAAATTCTAGAAATGTGTAGGTAGTTCAGAATAAGATAGTCTGTTTCATATGGTATATCAATGAAACTTCTAGTATTTTTTTTTTATTTATTTATTTTTTTTTATTAAAATTTCATAAAATTTTGTCTCCTTTAAAACCGTGTTTGTTTGTAGCCTGTAATTATTATTTTACAAATAATGGCAAAACAAAAATGAAAATGCAGTTTTGTGTGAAATAGATAATACCAAACATAACTCCCAGTTTTATGCTTTATAAAGACACGGTAGCCTTTCGTTTATTTACACAATGTGAAGCAGGACCAACTGTCTGGTTTAGCAATACTCTCAATCGAAACAGATTTAGCTGCAAAAATTTATTACAAATCCTTACTAAGGACTTCAGTAAAGCAAAAAGCCTAAGAATTATTATTTCCGTGGTTTATTTCATCGCTTGGGGCGCAGTGGCGTCATTTGGGGGGTAGGGGCTTTGATTTTTTATAAAATTCTATATTATTCTTAAATAAAATATTTCAAAATATATCTACGAGTATATTAACTGTACAAAATTAAATAATTAATTAATAAATTAAATATCTTTTGGCCAAATTTGACCTATTTGAAAGTAAATTTTAAGAAAAAAATGTCTGCTCCCCCCTCCAAGAAAAAGTTGAAATGACGCCACTGATACAAACACAAAGAAAATTCAAAATTCGGTCATATAGACTAATTTTTTCTTATAAAAAATTTTGTTCTTTCTTTTCTTTAAGAGATATTTGATTCTGCTCTCGAAATTTATTAATCCTCTCATTCGTTCCCTTTCGATCTAAATTTTCCCTCTAAAATATTTGGTTCAAACTTTTTACTCTCAACCTAATCTATTGTAGTTCTAATAACAAATTTTTTTCTGCTCTTTTGTGATGTCAAACTAAGTGCTTACTTATCAATTGGTAGCAAGGGCGGATCCAGAGATGTTTCTCGGGAGGGGTAATTTGGTGTGACCCGCCGCACTGCACACTATTTTTTCTTAATTTCGGTAATTTAAAGGCGCATTCTGTACTTGTTTGCCAGAATATAAATACAAATCAAATTTTTAAGTATTAATTTTGAAAATTTTACATTAAAAATAAATTTTTTTTCGAAAAAAGGTATTTTTTTTCAAATCTCGGGGGGGGCAATTACCCCCTTTACTCCCCCCCCTTGTATCCGCCCTTGATTGGTAGTTAAGTAAGGAGTCCGATATGTGTCGATAAACCTAGTAGACAAAATCTGGTTCCAATTTAATTCATGTCAGAATACTTTCAAAGTAAAGATGTGAGAAAATGTTATTTTTGTTTTTTAATTTTATTATTTTATTGGCGTAAATAATTAAATTATTTCGGAATATTATGAACTTATTAAAATTTGTAATTCTTTATACACTTTTGCGAACAAATAACCGCCCTATCCAATAGTTCACTCTCATATAATGAAGATGTAATAGAATAATAA
>JAKCPI010006358.1:0-204402 GCA_023213315.1 Euborellia annulipes | reverse complement strand
TCATTTTGTCATTGGAATCTTTTGAAGGCCACTTTATGGCCTAAGTTGCCCAAAAACTGTGTGAATGTTAAAAAAAATCTTGAATTCTAATATATTGGCGGAAACTAAATATATCTCGACACAATAAAATCTGGTGTAAATCTTTACCTGTAAATAGATTTGCATTTTAATGGTCTTTAATTTGACCTTTAACATTAATTTCACACTCGGATACTTAAACCTATGATTTTATTTATTATTCAGATTTCATATACTGTACAGTAATAACCTTTGCCAAACCCATACGAATTGTATCATTAGTGAGTTGCCTCTGTAAAATTTTATAGGGTTTGGCTAATTGTAATGGAAAATAGTGATAAGGGAGGGAAAGGATATGGACTTTTAGGAACAGGAGCAGGAGAAAGAAGTAGGGGGCCATAAATTCTCCCTCGGGATTGAATCCCGGGTTAATCGCCAAGCGACTCGGGTCAATTAGATCGCTCGCCTGGGATTAACAGCAGAGCCCATGATTTCTTTACGTTATTGTTATAAATAAAATTATAAAAGGGGCTCAACTAAACAAGGATAAAAATTTGTTCTTATTTAGGTTATAAATTATTTATTCAAACACATACATCGACAAATGCATTGTTCACACTTTTCACACTTTTTTTCTCATTCACACTCACACACACATTCACACAGTCTTTTCGGCATAAAGGGATAATATGCAAAATGATCTTATGAAAACTAAGTAATTAATATACGGAATTATTTATATATTAAAGGCTAATCAGCAATTAAACCTCCCACTTGTTGATCCTTTAAAACAGGGCTTACCAAACGTTTTTGGTTCCCGTCTTCATTAATATAAATTATTTTTCTGTGACACCCTAAGTCAAAACTGATCTATCTTCCGAAAATTGGAATATTTTCACGGCACCCCTGAAACAGAGCCTCGAACTAACCATGGAGAGGTGCACAGTTTGCGAAAGATTGATTTAAATACTTAACTCTTAATCATGGGAATAAAAAACTAGAAGAAAAAAATGTTGCTTTCACTTGATATAATTTATGGATCTCTAGGATATGACAAAAGTTTTTTATGATAGAAATATATATTCGTTGTCTCTTTACAAAATCTTTAATGTACTAATTAGCTTTAATGCCGCACTATTTTTTGTTATTTAACTGATTTCTTTAATAGCAATTTGTTGTTGTTGTTGGCAAGTTAAAAATGTCTAAGGGGCTGGAGGGACGTTTTTCCTTAATACGAGGCTTAAAACTTGCGAGTGTTTCTTGCAAAATGGCCATTAGGGTCGTTGCCAAAGGCTTTTCAATGAACGAACGCCCTTTTATCTTTTGAATTCTAGCATCTGCGCTCTTTTATCAAATGGACCCTTCTTTCTCCTCTTCATTAACATCCCTATTCTTCTTCTTCTTCTTCTTCTTCTTTAGTTCCAAACCATTTCCTATCTCCCTTCATTAATTAATTAAATCTGTTTGTTTTGTTTAAAATTTCTTTTGCGAATTTGCTTTTGGATTTTAACGTGGAACGTTTTCCACAAAATTTTTAAATCTTAATAGATTACGTGAACATGATAATTCAGAATGAGAGTCTTGGAAGATAGCTCCTCTGAGCCACATAACTAAACATTTAATAAAACAATCGGCTCGTATTTATTTGAAATAACAGCTCCACTTATAAATAGCATCTTATCTACAAGAACTTTTTTTTAAATTTTTGTATTAATTGCTGTTTTGGATAACGAGCCAAACTAATTTATAAAGAAACAAAATGTTCTTTAAATGTTTTTTGATCAAAAATTTTCCGATGTCATTAATATTTGAATGCGAGTGTAATTAATGAGAGAGTAAGAGTGAAAAAAAAACGAGGACTTAATTGCTTCCCAAAAGGAGAGAGAGAAGAGAAGACCCTTAGGGACATTCCAAGCTGTATAAAGGACCGGGAGTAGTCACTCCCTCGGGAACCGAGTGGCTTCGGCTTTGTCAACTCGCTCCGATGATTTATGTATCGAGCCAACAAGCCTGTCTTTTTGTTATTAACAAACAATATCTTTCCGGGCGATTTCGCGCTTTGCCTCTTTGTTGTTGTCAAGGGTCGATTGTTCGTGTTAAATGCTACAGTTGTATTTTATCATTCTCACATTATGAGTAACCTATACACATATATAAATAAAAGTGATGATTAAAAAAATGATAAATAGATCCAAATTTTAAAATATTCATATATTATTTCATTTATTCAATATTTATTATATCGCGTCAGTTTGGGATGAATGATGAGGGAGGTGGGGACTTTCTTAATCATATGCGGAACAAAATCTCGTCGATATTTATTAATCCCCTTGAAGTAAAGACTTCAATAACATTTGCCTGTGCTTTTGTGCTGGGGATCAGGGGTTCGCATCCCGTTGAATGCGTCTTTATTTCAATTGAATTGGCTACCAATCAATTGACGGCGACTAAATGGACTCTGATGCCGAAACAGACCTCGTCTCCTATGGATCCTCACATTTCCCGTAATTTTTATTTGAATTGTATTTAATTATTTGGATTATAAAGGCCTAATTCATAGACTTGAATATCCCCCAGGCAGCTTGGAATATCGCAGTATAATTGCAGGAATATTCCCAAACTCGCTCAATATTGACAATGTTGCAGTACAACAGCAATATTGCCGCAATATTCCTGCAATGTTGCAAAGAGGCAGACAGGAATATTGCAGCAATGTTGCTGGAATATTCCAATGTCCGCCTAGCTTGGAATATTGCCGCTGCAATATTGGGAATATATGCATGATTAGCAATGTTTCTGCAATACTGTTGCAATATTCCAAGCTGTCTGGGCCCCCTTAAATTTCCTATAGGAGAAATAATTTCACACAATTAATAATTCAGAAAGTAATAGGTATTTCCTATCGAAAATTTTTGGAAGTTCGTCTTTAGAAATACACTGTATATAATTTCCAAAAATTCCAAATTTCTAATGACTGTAAATATATGCAAGGAAACAGACAGACTGACCGGCATCAAATTATGTCGTATATAGGCCTTTAGATTCCATTCCTAAATCGAATTTATTAAATAAATATGTTTCATGCATTAAGATATCATGGATCTCACTCCGAGTGGAACATAACTAGTCTGTCAAACAGTTAAAAGCTTTCACATTTGTTATCTTTAATAATAAATTATTATTTTAATTTAAATATGGTTTGTATTAAATACGACATTTCGGACACAAGTAAAAATTTGTTAAATTTTCAATCTAAAAATAATAATTATATTTAACTACATAGTTAGTCCCTGGGAATCAAATATCGCTTATTATTTATATACTTTAAGATAAGATGATAAATATGTAGTGTCCCACAGAGCCAAAGGACTTAAGTGAAAAAATAACGAAAGTGAGACACTAACCCTTGGGAGAATCCGCCTTTGTAAGGGAACCCGTCAAGGGTGAGTTTAAATTATTTAAAATAAATTTTTGACTGACATTTAAAGTTAAGGTGTTAAAAGAGAGTGAAATTTGAGGCCAACAAATATATATAGTTGGCGAGAAAAAATGTAAATGAATTATATGAACTATGTAAAATCTGAATAATAAGTGCTACGTAAATGAATAAACACACTCGGCCTCCGTCATCAAACTTTTGTCTTTTATTAACAAAAATTATTCCTGACTCCGAGGGCAGCCACTCTTAATTGGCAACTGAAGTCCAGGGGGGTCTCTCGTTATTCCAACGGCCCCTGGAACTTTCAGTGAGAGCTCCTCCACTCTCATCGGAGTCCGGACCTACCCGTCTGCCAACACCCCATCCACACTTAACACAACATTGGTGACCCCGATTTTGAACATTTGGCTGCAAGATCGCCCGCGACGTCCGAAATGTCCGCGAAATCCGAGACATCCGCGACACCCGCGACATCCGCGACGACTCCAAACGAAGCATTTGAGCGCCGAAGAGAGATGGTTGCACTGCACGCGTCCGCAAAGCCAACAGCGAAACAAGAAGACTCTGAAACCGCCGAACTCCTGCGTCAAGTGGCTGAATTGCGGGCGGAATTGTCCGAGTCCGCGAGAAGATCAAGAGCATCAGAATTCGACCAGTTAAGAAGAGCTATTGACGACATCCGCCGAGACGTTTATGAACTAAAATCGCGCGAGAGAAGTCATGGACGAATATCCGATCGGAGGCGTGACCGAAATGCTATTGGGAAAGAGTGTCACGCGGACAAGTGCCAACAGCCGTCCAAAAGCGGAAAACTGCATCCGGCGGGCATAGGAGAAGCTGTATTACCTGTCGGAGTACCATCGGGCCTCGAAAATCGGCTGTTCGTGATGGATCGGACAACGGGTCGTCGCTTCTTAATTGACAGTGGTGCGGACGTGTCGGTGATACCGAGTTCCAGAGGGCAGATTGGAGGGACCTCCGACCTGAAGTTGTACGCTGCTAATGGCACAGTGATACCAACCTTCGGATACAAAATAATGAAAGTCGATTTAGGACTAAGAAGAAAATTCGAGTGGCCATTCTATGTGGCGAAGACCAATCGTGCGATAATAGGAGCCGATTTCCTCAGTCATTTCAACTTGATGGTGGACTTGAAAAACCGAAGACTGGTGGACGGCGGCACCGGATGGGCGACACGGGGGTCGGTCTCTGCGGTTGATCCAGGACATCTTCTGAACACCATCGAGACGACAGGTCAATTTTTGAACGTTTTGAAACGTTACCCCGGAATCGCGAAGCCTAATTTACAACCAGAAAAAATCAAGCACGACGTCGAACATTTTATTACCACGACCGACGGCCCCCCGCAGTATTGTAGACCTCGTCGGCTGGACAAAGAAAAATTGGAAATCGCCAAGCGCGAATTTAACTATATGTTGGAAAATGGCATCATTGGGCCTTCTAAATCGCAATGGGCAAGCCCACTACATCTAACAAAAAAGAAAAACGGCCAGTGGCGAGCGTGCGGTGATTACCGACGCCTGAATGATCGTACGGTTCCTGATCGCTACCCGATTCCGCGGATCGACGATGTACACCAGATATTGGAGGGAACTTCAATATACAGCAAGATAGACCTGCACCAGGCATACTACCAGATACCCTTGGCTGCGGCGGACCGGGAGAAGTCGGCCATAATAACCCCATTCGGCCTATATGAATTCAACTATATGCCCTTTGGTCTGCGGAATGCTCCGAGTACGTTCCAGCGGTTTGTCGATCGCGTCCTGCGGGGGCTGGGGTGTTGCTTCTCTTACCTTGATGACATCCTGATAGCCTCGAGGACGCTGGCCGAGCACGAGGAGCATATCGCAATGGTGTTGGATCGCCTCCAGGAGTATGGGCTTCGGATAAACATCGATAAATCGGAATTTGGCAAGGAGAAGATCACCTTCCTTGGACATCTGATCTCGGCAGAGGGAATATCACCTGATCCGGAGCGTGTGGCGGCGATCCAGGGACAGCGGCCGCCTAAGACAATTAAGGAACTAAGGGGGTTTCTCGGCATGCTAAATTTCTACCGCCGACACTTGAAGAATGCGGCCGAGGATCAGGCCTCGTTGAACGATTTTTTGAAAGGGGCCAGAAAAAACGATAGGCGCCCGGTGCCGTGGACGAAGGAAACTCTAAAAAAGTTCGAGGACTGCAAGAGGGCATTGTCCAGAGAGACCTTATTGGATTTCCCGAGCAACAATAAAGAATTGGCCTTATTTGTGGACGCGTCGGATTTCGGATTGGGAGGCGCATTAAATCAGCGCGAAGAAGGCGTGTGGAAACCGATCGCGTTCTACTCTAGGAAACTGAATAACGCCGAGAAGAAGTACTCCGCGTACGACCGTGAACTGCTAGGAGTGTACAACGCCATTAGACACTTTCGACACTTGGTGGAAGGTCGTCCGTTTATTATCTTCACGGACCACAAGCCGCTGATTTACGCCTTCAAGCAAAACAACGAAAAAGCATCGCCGAGACAGTTAAGACACCTTCAATATATTTCACAATTTTCCACCGACATTCGTCACGTGCGCGGAAGTGAGAATGTGGTGGCGGACGCCCTGTCACGAATAGATGAGATCTCCCAAAACGACTACGTGGAATGGGCGAGTGAACAAGCGAAAGATCAAGAGCTACAGGCACTGATTGCTGGCCACGGTTCATTGAAGTTTGTGAAGCAATCGGTTGCGCCCGGGCTCTATCTGTGGTGCGACGTGTCATATGGAGGAGTCCGGAGGCCATATGTCCCGGCGAAATATCGAAGACAAGTGTTTGACAACTTGCATTCCTTGGCACATCCCGGAGTGAGGGCAACAACCAAGTTGGTGGCGTCTCGGTTTGTTTGGAGAAACATGCGGAAGGATGTGGTCTTATGGGCGAAGACGTGCCTGGCCTGCCAAAAAAATAAGGTACACCGTCACAATAAAGCACCGATAGGCGAGTTCGAAGAGCCTGATGATCGATTCGCGGTAATACACGTGGACATTGTTGGACCCTTGTCGCCGTCAGAAGGAAAAACTTACTGCCTCACCTGCGTCGACAGATTTACATCATGGATGGAGGTTGCCCCGATGGCGTCAATTACGGCGGAGGAAGTGGCCCGAACGCTGGTCGATTGTTGGATATCGCGATTTGGTGTGCCAGAGGTGATTATAACAGATCGTGGACGCCAGTTCGAGTCCGCCCTATTTGCGAGAATGGCCGAGCAGTTTGGGGTGACGTTGAAGCGGACGACCGCGTATCACCCACAGTGCAACGGGAAGGTGGAGCGACTGCACCGCACCTTGAAGGCGGCTATTCGAGCCTCGGGCGGTGTGAAGTGGACCGATAGTTTGCCCCTGGTGTTGCTGGGTTTGCGGACCGCTTTGCGAGAGGGGGACTTCGTGCTCGATGGCCGAGCTGGTATATGGAAAGTCACTACGAGTGCCCGGAGAATTTCTGGAGGAGCGGAGGTTCCCTGCCACGGACGAGACTGGTTTCGCCGAGAGACTGCGACGACAAATGCTACAAGTAAGACCCGTCCAAGCCCGAAGAAACCACAATGACGTGCATTTTATACATAAAGATCTCAATACAGTCTCTCACGTCTTTGTGCGCGTGGACCGGGTCCGAAAACCGCTGGAGCCGCCATATGAGGGCCCGTTCGAGGTACTGGAGCGAACGGACAAACATTTTCTAGTCCGAATGAAGAAGGGAGAAAATCGAATCAGCATTGATCGCCTGAAGCCTGCGTACCTGCTGCCCGAAGAGAATGATGAACGCGGAGACAGGAGAATACCGCGACCAGCACCCTCGCCACCCCCGCGACCATCGCCACCGCCGGAGGAAAGAAGAACGCGAAGCGGGAGAATTGTGAGGTTCCCGGAGCGATACACGGATATGGTGAAAGTGATGGGTTGATGACGAGGTGTGGTGCGGTTATCTAGTCCTGATCGTTACTTTTTTATTTTTTAAACTCGTGTTTTAATTATTTATTTATTTATCATATCGAATTTTAACATTTTTAACTAAACCGTATTTTAATCTTTCACCTCATTATTTATTTTCTTATCACCTAATTTATTTTCATGTCCATTTCATTAGTAACAAAAGTTTTAACATTTATTTATTTATTGTATATATGTAGTTAGTAATCAAAGTTTTATTATTTTTATTTATTTATTATGTACATAGGTAGTAACCAAAGTTTTAAAATTTATTTATTTATTGTATATATATAGGTAGAAATCAAAGTTTTATTATTTATTTATTTAATAGAGTAGTTATTGTGTCGAACGCACCTCCGTTGCTGGGGGGGGAGTGGTGTAGTGTCCCACAGAGCCAAAGGACTTAAGTGAAAAAATAACGAAAGTGAGACACTAACCCTTGGGAGAATCCGCCTTTGTAAGGGAACCCGTCAAGGGTGAGTTGAAATTATTTAAGATAAATTTTTGACTGACATTTAAAGTTAAGGTGTTAAAAGAGAGTGAAATTTGAGGCCAACAAATATATATAGTTGGCGAGAAAAAATTGTAAATGAATTATATGAACTATGTAAAATCTGAATAATAAGTGCTACGTAAATGAATAAACACACTCGGCCTCCGTCATCAAACTTTTGTCTTTTATTAACAAAAATTATTCCTGACTCCGAGGGCAGCCACTCTTAATTGGCAACTGAAGTCCAGGGGGGTCTCTCGTTATTCCAACGGCCCCTGGAACTTTCAGTGAGAGCTCCTCCACTCTCATCGGAGTCCGGACCTACCCGTCTGCCAACACCCCATCCACACTTAACACAACAAATATGACCACCCACACCAAAGAATTATATAAGTTAATAAATTCTAATCTTTTAGTCACGCTTTTTTCAACTTGATTCGTTTTTTATCTCTCTCTATAAGATGATTATTTTATTAAAAAAAAAGCCACTTTCCAGAGGGTTGATTGTATATAGGCTAGTACGTGAGTGCGTGCATTGCGTGCGCAGTTAAGTTGAGCCAAGTCAGCAACAAATGGCAGTGGCTCCGGGCACAGAGATAAATTCCCCACACTGTTAAGTCTATAATTGCCTGGCTACCGGTTAATCGAATCAACGGATGAGAAATGACCCCCAACTAGAAACTGAGGCAGTTGTAAATTGAAAACAGAGATATGAGAAAAGAAAGAAAAAAAAGTTTATTTCGTTATTTTTCATCCAGTTTATTTGAAATAAAGTTATTTTTTTCTAAAGATCCATTCGATTGCCATTTAGAAGTATATGTATACCGTATTCGCCTTTATATTATTGAATATAATGTTTTTAAATCAAAATTTTGTTTAACTAGATAGACCTTTGTTTGAAAAAGAATTTTCAATACTGTTCATTAGCCAGCCAATATATCGTTTAAAATAGTAAATTTGTAAGATGAATTTGTGTTTATAATTGGGCGAAATTGCTCCTCTTGGACTATAACCATGACCTCCACCCGCTCCGCCCCCTACGAAAGCCTGGAGGTGCTGGTTCGAGTCCAAGGGGCGCAATTTTGATTTTTTAATCATAAACACAAACTTTTACTTTTTTTAAAATTTTGTTTGGTTTTATCGAAATTGTATTATTTTTCCACCAAAAAGGGTTTTAATCAGTATTATATTAACACTGGGTATTCCCATTATTTTCCTGTCAAACTTTGATTTAAGAATAAGGTTAGATACTATCTCATTAAAAACAAAAATGAGTTAAGCAGTGTTGTTGCTACTATATAACAAGAAGTAAATAAAGTTTAATTTGTCACTAGAAATAACTGATAATTCTGGGAAATTTATAATTCCCTTCACGAAAGTTGTATAATATAAAATTAACCCTAAAGTTAAGTCAATAAAGGGTTGATCTGATAAGAAATGTAATTATATAGCTTTAACTATTAAAGGTCGTAAACACAAATGAAAATCAGTTAAAGGTTTAATGACTGCCTAACAGGTTATCCCCAAATCTTACAAACCTATCAGCTACTTCATCTTTTAAAAAGCTCATAATAATTAGATCTTGACGAAACCGACTTTCATTTGTTAAAAAAAAAAAAACAAGGCGGTCCAAAGGGACACCCATCCCCACCCCTTTCTCTTTTCGTAACAAAAAAATAATTTCATATAATCTTAAAAATGTATCCGTTATTTTAATTAATTGACGGATAAATTTAAAATATATGGAATTAATCAAAGAAAACCATTGTCACCTCTCTCCTTTTCCCCGAGTAAAAATGATTAAAAATGACCGAGGGATCCACACGCCCGTAGCAGGTCTGCTAGTGAACCTTTAGAGACACACAGGGAACCACACGCCTGCATCAGGGACATACATTTTTCTTCTGATCACTTTCGATCTACTGTGTGTGTCACTGGTGCGGGCGTGTATATCCCTGTGCGTCTCTGAAAACCTGCTGCGGGCGTGTGGATCCCTTGATCATTTTTAATCATTTTTACTCGGGTTCCCACCCCTTCGCACCCATTCTCCCCTACAATACAAATTTTCTGGCCCCACCAAGTCATCATTTTAGAATCACCTTTGCCTTTTCACACATTTTTATAGGCCTAATATTCCACTTAAAAAAATTTCATTTGATATTAAGAGAAAAGGTATATTTTTAAATTTAAAAAATCTATTTTTTAGTAAGTGTTTTTATCTATTAGTTCAAGCCAACTTGATCGAAAATTTTTTTTACATTCATATTCTAAGCTTCAGTTATAGGATATTCAGAGAAGAAGAAAATATTAATTGCTCGTTCCTTTTTTACAGGAATCTTGCGGACAACACTTTGGAGAGGATCGACGACGAGGCGTTTATCAACAATAAAAACTTAAAAAAATTGTAAGTTTCATTATTCTTTACTTTTCTGAAATATTAAGATAAAGAATTGGATTTGAGAAAAAAAGACAATCTTTATAGATTGAATTATTATAGGCTACTCAAGAAGGCAGAATGATAAATCAATTTTACAAAAGATTTTTTCCAAAAAATTGTTAATCATAATTCTCAAATTTTATTTTGCAATTGGAATGGAATTTTATATCTGTATTAATTGTTTTCAGATCTCTGCACAACTGTGGACTACTGGAAGTTCCTTCACAAGCACTTGGGCCACTTCAGCATCTTACTTCTCTGTAAGTAGGCTCTATCGTAACTATTTATTTTTAAATTTCAATTAATTTCTAGACTAAACAAAAGCTTTTTATCAACTTCATTAGATTTCATTTTCTTCCATGATTAAATTTATAAATTGAGCAGTGCCAGATTAAAAAAAAAAATTCTGGCTTGAAGTGGTGTTTTATTTTTAACACTAAACTTGAAGTTATTACTGACCAATATCAAAATGAAGATGATAAAAAGATATGTTCTAAACATCTAGTTTTTATCAATAACTTATTAATTGAGTCTTAATATTTATCTTCTTTATTACTCTTTATATTCTATTTTATTTTAGTATTAATAATATAAAAATACGTTTGAGAGAAAACTAACTAATTTTAATTATAGGCTACAATTAAATTTCTATAAAATTAACTGGACTGATTTGTGTTAGAGTCAGAGGTTCGCATTTGTCTCATGCGACAAAAATTTATTTCAATTGAATTAGCTACCAGTCAATTGAAATAAATAAGGGCGGGGTATAAATGGCCTCAGGTGCCGAAAAAGACTTTAAATAAACTAATTTTTTTTTTTTTTTTTCATAAAAAACACACTTTCCCATTCATCTTAGTTAAGTCATTTGGTATCCAAATGGCTTAAATCCGAAACCGCGACCCTTGCTATAGAAGGCAAGCGCGCTACCAACTACACCAAGGGCCAATTTTTAAGTTAATTTTAAATTCAGGATGGCTTTGCAGGTGTATGGTATCGTCTTCTTTAATTTTCTTTATATTTTTCTAACAAATGGGTTTGGGATGCCCAAGTGCTCTTACAATTTTTTTCCCTTACTAAAAAAAAAAATCATTTTGTGAAATGACATAGGGAAAATTTTTAAACATTTTATTATTTTTCTTTGTTCTTTCCCAAAGTGCAATCACTGTCTTAAAAAAGTGCAACCTGGAATTGGACTTTTTCTTCATTAGCCACATACTGAATTTTAAATTCTTTGATTTTTATTTAGTTTCAATACTAATCTTAAGGCTAGCCGCAAATTGCGACTCGTATGGCGCGTGTGAGTTGACATGACACGAGCGGCGACTCGACGTGCACTGACTTGTGTTGTTTACAAAAAGCCGCGTCGCACGCGCCTCAATTTGCGGCTAGCCTAAATCCCTACATTATTTTATTTAAAGTGAATCTCTATAAAATTATGTAAATGTATCTAAAATTTTTTAGATTAAATTAGAATCTATGTCCATATTATAAATACGGTTCTTTGGGGGGAGTGGGGAGGGGGGTACTGGTGGTTATAGAATCCTCCTTCTTCCTCCCAGAAGAAAATTATAGCCTTTATTTGCAGGAATATTTTACACAAGCCCCCTCCCCTCCCTTCAAACCAAATGACAGGACCGTGTCTGCCATATTATAAAGGACAAGTCCAAAATCGCAAATGACATATACTCGACCTATCTGTTTAAGTAGTTAGAGGATTTTATTATCTTGACTCTCTTTTTTTTTAAATTATTATTTTTAACAAACTGGAATTAAATATGAAATCGATAAAATTTATATCATTTTTATACTTATCTATCAATATTCTACTACCAAGCAAAATTTTTAAGACAACTTAAAATAAAAACATCTTTTTTGTAATTCAAACTGACAAATAATCGAAGACTCTCAACCTTTAAGGATCCATCAAAAATCAATTATTACAACGCTTTTATTTTTTAGATGCTTTTTAAAATATATATTCTCATTTTGCCATTGAAATCTTCTGAAGACCACTTTACTCTTGTACTTCATAGGAAGGATGGGAGAAATGGTTGCCATGGTAACAAAATATAAATATTTTCCCATACTTATAAATTTTACAAGGCCCGAGTTTGGCGTAGTAGGTAGCGTGCCTACCTCCTATGCCAAACGTCGCGTGTTCGGACCCAGGCAGTCCGATGATTTTATTTAAGCCATTTGGGTACCAGATGGCTTAAATAGAAATGCCTGAACCCCAAATATATATATTAATTACAACGGTTATCGTCTAAAGTCTTAAATGGCCTGAGTTGCCGAAAAGACTGTGTGAATGTGTGTGTGAGTGTGAGTGAGAAAAAAAAATTTTACATCTTGAATTCTAAAATATATCGGCGGAAACTAAATAAATATATGTCAACACGAAAAATCTTGTGTGACCAGTCACACCAGATTTTTTCATAATTGAAAGATTTAAAAATTGATTTTTTTTTGTTTATTTCTTATATAATTTTACAAATTTATAAATAGGTATAAGTGTTGAAAATAATATTATCAAGTTCTCAACAATACCCTATTAAATATTTAAGGTGATTGGCACTCAGAAACAGTGTTAAATCTCAAATTAAAGAGAGAGAGGGGAGGTTTTAATTAAAACCCGATAAATTTGGTGGAGCGGAGGAGGGATAAATAAATTTGGCCAATTATTGCTCTTGTCTTGTGATTGTGGCCAGGCAAATGGCTCGGCTGTTTTTATAAGAGGGCAGAGAATGCAGAGAATTTAATAAATGGAAGCCGGCGGTCGCAAATTCGCAAGCAATGAAAGGGCGGGCGCCGCCGTTCAACCTCCAAAGGGCGTAAAACATCCTTCTTCCTTTGGGATTAACAGCCTTCGAATGGGATTCTTTCGTTTTATTTTTTCTTTCTCAATATTGACATACTCTTTTTATTTTTGACGATTAAATGGAGAGCCGGAAAATTATTAAAACTAATCAACATTTCCGGATTAAGAAATATAGGATTTTTTTTTAATTACTCATAAATTTCACAACTTTAATTTGTTTAGGAAAATAATAAATTCTTCATTAATTTCCTATCTCATGAAATCTCAAGTAAGAAATAAATTATATTTTTGATGCTGAGGGAAAATCATAATTTATGCTCTGAAAAATGCTCTGCCTTCATACATCCTTCACTAAAGATCTACAGCCACAACTAGGGATGTGGTATCGAATAAACAGTATCGATTCTTGTACTTGGTTGGTATCCCATCGAAAGGAAAGTATCGTTAGATTCTGGAGATTAAAGTATCGATACCAATAAGTATACCCACCTTCGGCGGGCTTTACCACTTGCCAGGGGACTACCCCCCTGGGCAAGGGGGCTCGCCTTCGGCATCAAATTTATTCTTGCTCACTGTCTGGAAATTTTACAATGGTGGTTTCATCGCGCTTGACATTGATTAACAACAAAGATTGTGGGGACTACTGCCATTGTCTATGGTGGCAAACAGGCACATAAAACGGAAGTCAGTGGCTATCGCTTTATATTATTGATATTTATGTAACTTTTAAAGTCTATATGGCCTAAGATGCTGAAAAGAAGAGAACTTTTCATTCGATGCCGACAATCAAGTACTCATATGAATAAAGAATCGACACGCTAATTTCTCGGGGTAACCAACCCGAGGTTTCACCGCGCTTGACATTGCTTAACAACAATTGTGGGAACTGTTGCCATTGTCTATTTAAGCCTGTGATATTATCTAATTGGTTTTATTTTAAAACCATTTCATTGTTTATCCATTTTATTTATAAAATAAAATGATTGTTAAACTAATTATACTAAAAAGAAATTATTTCGTTTTCCGTAAATTGCCCTTTGCGAGTGGTTTTCATTTATTTTTATTATTATAATTAACAAGAGAACGGAATGGAATGGCACGGCACGGCACCCATTTCACGCCAAATCCTTTGATTGCTATTCGAACCCTAATAGTCTGTCAGGGGAATTTCTTTTAATTTCTCTTGGCTGGGCTCCAGTGCTGCTTCCCTTCCTTTTTCTCCATATCTGCAAAGACAGAAGAAAAAAAAATTAGAAACTTCATCTTTTCGTTATCTTTTTGTTATGATTTGTTCATTTATTATGCAAGCTATCAACTATTTTGCAATTTAAATTCCCTCTTTTTCCTTTATTTCTTACTCACCCTTTTTTCTCTTTTTTTGAAAGAGATTTGTGGACATAAATATTATTAAAATACAAACAGCGAGGCTCAAATTATACTGATAAAAGAAAGAGAATATAAATAGAGGTATTTTTAAAAAAAAGGGTTTTGTCTTGAGATACATTTGCTGAGTAAGAAAATTCTTTTTTTATTTAATAAACAAATATATATAGAATCAATTTGTAAATTTTAAATTTGTTTACATTGATAAGAGAAATACTACTGTATTTAACAGCAGTTATATTCAAAATGAGAGGACGATTAGCAGAGGGGATAAAGCAGTTGAAGGCAACTCGAGTTCAAATCCACCTCATGGCAATAAATTATTCAACTCTATTTGAAATGCCTTCCTCCTGAGACAGGAAACGGCAACCCACCTCAGTATTATCCCCTCCTCCGAGTAACCACAACGTATCAGAACTGACACTAATGATTGAAGAGATGGTATAGAAACTTCGTCGACGTAGCAATTAACCAAATTCCAAATATTCTGTTATATTCGGAAATGTTTCGATGCCTGTGCGACGACATGCTCAGAATAAAAATAGATATTTGAAAATACTTTCTAGGGATGCTGGTGTCTCCAACCATCTCCAATTTATTTATTAAATTTAAGCTCTCACGATTGTTATTAATAGTAATAAAAGACATTTTTGTCATTAATCGTGGGTTATTTTAGTTAGTTAATAATATATATTAACTACAAAAAATTACAACGTTTCGGATACTATATCTGCAGCCGTCATTAGGTGATATATTCGCCAAAAAATTATAATTTATTTATTTATTATTGTTGTAAATACAGACTAACAATAATAATTCTCCTCTACAGAATTTTTCCATTTACAGAGAACGATGAAAAAAATAAATAAATAAATCATTATAATCCTGCTATGTAAAGATATAATCAAAATGACAAGAACAAATATACAAACTTTACAAACTCAGCAAAAACAAAAAAAAGAGATCAGCTGGAGACCTTCTGTTGCTGTTTGTATAACAATAGTTAATTTGAAGATGGAATAAAACCCAGGACATCTTTTCGGCCCAATAATATTCCATTGTCGACGTTTCGGGGACTAAACGTCATCTATCGTCGATAGAACGTTTAGCCCCGGCGAATATTACAATAAATACATACTATCTAACCAATTCGCATCACACTCATTAGACAAAAAGACTATAAATAGGGCTCAACTTACAAAGGTGTCGTTTGAATAGTTAATTTGTATTATTAATTACTAACTAAACTATGATTAATATAAAAAATGTTTTTTTTAATACAAATTAATTTATATTATTGTATTTGCCAACGATAAATTTACTTCAAAAGCAATTGATTAATTGTTTTCTATCTCGCCATACTCAATTTTTTATTTTTTTTGGAACACATACATTTACAACAAAGAAGTCGAAATTTGTTAAATAAAACAGCTTTATCAGGCAGGTAGAGAAAACAGCCTTCCCTTTCGAAATTCATTAAAAAATATATAAATAAAATGAATAAAATAATTCGAAGAGAAGTTGCTGTTGATGTTATGGAATGGAAAAGAATAAGTACAGGTGCAGCAAATGAAGAGAGCATTTGGATGCCAAATGCTAAAAAGGAGACGTTTCGGACAAAATTTATTTGTCCATCTTCAGTCCTCGTTGGCTTATAAATTAATTAGGCACAAAGTTGTCATTGTTGTCTCGGCACGATTTGGTGCGCATGTATATTTTTTTATAAAATCAGGCGAGTGTCAATGTTACGTGAGAGACTATCATCATACTTATATATAAAAGGCTAAGAGGGTGTCCGATGTGTGAAACAACCAATCAGGCCTCAGGGATAGCGCCATGGTAACAAAATATAAATATTTACCCATGTTTACGATTTTTACTTTCTCTTACCTATGTATATATGTAATATATATAGAGAGAGAAAGTATTGGATTCATGTCAAAAAATTCGATGTCGAGATTTTGATGGATCTTTACGTTTTGAGGTCCCCTGAATCCAAAAAAGTGGTTTTCGCGACATGGTCTGTCTGTGTGTGTGTGTGTGTGTGTGTTCAATTTTAAGCATGAAGGAATTGAGCTAGGAGGATGAAATTTTATATTTAAGTTAAACACCCCCGGGACCGGAAAAATAAGCTTTTAATCAAAATCGGCCAAAGAGTACTAGTACTTTACTGATGTACTTTTTCAGTTTTTTTCGATTTTCTCAAAATTCGCTCTAACGATTTTGATTAAAATTCAAAAATCAATTATTTTTTAGATGCTCTTTCAAATGTATATTCTCGTTTTGCCCTCAAAATTGTTTGAAGCACACTTTACTCTTGTGCTTCATAGGAAAGATAGGAGAAATGGTTGCCATGGTTACAAAATATAAATATTTTCCCATACTTATAAATTTTACATTAGCCCCCGGGTTTGGCGTAGTAGGTAGCGCGCCTCCCTCCTATACCAAACGTCGCGGGTTCGGACCCAGGCGTCCGATGATTTTATTTAAGCCATTTGGATACCAGATGGCTTAAATAGAAATGCCTGACCCCACAATTTATATATCAATCACAACGGTTATCGTCAAAGTCTTAAATGGCCTAAGTTGCCGAAAAGACTGCATGAATGTGTGTGAATGTGAGTGTGAATGAGAAAAAAGTGTGAATGTTTTTAAAAAAAAAAAAAAAAAAATTTTACATCTGAATTCAAATGTTCCGTACTGTCGGGAACTAAATATATGTCGACACAAAAAATCTGGTGTGACAAGCACAGTACACAACTTTCGATTACCGAAGGTAAGAGAAAGTTGTGTGCTGTGCGCCAGTCACACCAGATTTTTTTTATTTATTTACATTTTGAATTCTAAAATATCGGCGTAAATTTTTTTGTCTGTGTACCGGGAGAGTCCCGGAAAGGATATGATTCACAAAAAATCTTAAGTTCATGAATAATTAACCGCTAAAATAATCTCTACATATAAAAATGAAAAGGGAAAATGTATGTACCGGTATGTATATAAGTAGGCGAGCAAGGGGGTCCAGGGGGCGCAGCCCCGCCTAGACGGAAAGCCACGCCGAAGGCGGGCTTTGCGTCTAGTAGTCTTATACATGCGTACAATTCGTGCCCAGACAACAATGACGACTTTGTGCCTAATTAATTTATAAGCCAACGAGGACTGAAGAAGGACAAATAAATTTTGTCCGAAACGTCTCCTTTTCGGCATTTGGCATCCAAAGGCTCTATTCATTTGCTACACCTGTACTTATTCTTTTCCATTCCAAAATGAATAAATAAAAGATGGCTGTAAATTCAATGGAAGTATGGAACAAATTTCGATTATTGACCAATAATTGATGATCCGCTCATTTACATCTCTGACGTTGATGTGATGTATCCTCATTATTTACAAATACAACGATAAGCTTCCAACTATCATTAAGGCTTGGTGTAGGGGTTAGCATGCTTGTCTTCATTCCATTTGTAATATCTCCTAAAATGCCAATTAATCAGGATATTTTTTTGCAGAAATTATGATGATTGTAAGTTGAGAATGTTTTCTAATCGCTAATTTTTTTTTTTTTTTTTTTGACATTTGATGATTAAAATACAAAAGATGAATTTTGAGAGAGATAGTGTCTTCCAGGCAATTGGACGCAAACGGCATCAGCCAGGTGGGGGCGGAAAGCTTCGCTTCGTTAGCGCAACTTCGACATCTGCGCCTCGAGGGCAACCGATTGCGCTCGGTACCCACCGCGGCACTGCAGCCCCTCGCAACCCTCGAGGCTCTGTAAGCACACTTTGGCGATAATTGTCCCAAATTTTTGGCCCAGATTTTTTTTAAATCAATTATACTGAAATTAAAATTCCTTATACTATATTTTAAAAGAATATTAAATTTTTTTTCTTGCTATTTTAAAGGTAGAACCAAATTTAAACGGACAATATTTATTTACAATTAAATGGAAACAGAAAATATCTATTACTCAAAGTGATTTACGGTAAATAAAAAAATTGATCAACTCTCGGTAGTTAAGCCTGTGGATATTTTAACAACCAGCCTAATTTATTGCTTGGGAGAAGAAATCATTCTTCAACCATCTCTTATCCGACACATTGGTAATCAATTAAAATAATATTTATTATATAAAATATAAACAAATTAACAAAACTTGGAATTCTTTAATTTTCGGAATTTGTATCTCACCTCTTGAAAACTGTCTCTTACTTGACTTACTTTTTTTCCATAAAATTTCACCCTTTCAGGGCAGTGTTTTTAACTTTGCTTTCTGTCCAGGAATCTGGCATCCAATCAACTGACTGAGGTACCCGTCGACGCTTTCCCGGAGCTCAATAATCTCGTCATTTTGTAAGTTTATTTTATTATATTTCTAATTTTTGTTTTCAAACTTCTTTTAGAATTTAAAGTTTGTTTTTTTTGTTTTTTTATTTTTAACAAAACTTCTAATAAATCAAAAATAAAAAGATTAAAAATGAAAACTTAAGGTAATGAGATTCATAAAGTTTATTAAGTTCTAACGGAAACAAGTTTCCTAAACTCGGCACACGATAACGTCACAAAAGAGCACTAAGCCAATTTATTATCTACAATTATTTTATCTTAAAAAAAAAGTTTGTTTTAAATTATCAATTAAAAATGATAGAAAAAAATTAGAGATTAAAAAAAAAATGAATTTAAGAAAAGGTGATTAGATAAGCGGATTAAAACTTTATAATTTCATATCCAAATTTTTGAACTCAGCTTAAAATTCAACTTTTCGCAATTACGTTTCGGTAATGTTTGGAGAACGAAACTGAAGACCCAGGGAAAATAGTATAAAAAATTAACATTTGAAATAAATTCTACATTTAATTTAAAGTTAAATTTACATTCTAGATCTGCCATAGATAAATAAGAAGAATTATCGTCGAGCTTTTATTTGAGATAGCATACAATTATTGTTTATCTGCCCGTAGGCCTAATCAGCCCCATAAATCAGGTCCCTGTGGACCGGAATCTGCGCGTCATAACGTCATAAGATGAATAAACGCGTCTCTCGTGATTCGGAATCCAATAAAATCTAATGATCTGAACAAGAGTCTCTTTATTTATATTCCCCTCTATCCAATCGCTCAACGGAAATGTTTAGAGAGCCGCTCTAGTTCGAGTTTATTGCTTTTTTTTTATCAACAATTTTAAAATATCAACAAGAATAGAAATAGTTTGTTTTGGATTTTATACTATAAATCCTCAAAAAAGCGCAATTTTTCCTCGCTGATTTAATTATCATCAACAACTTCCTCGCTTAACTACAGGTCAAATATCACCAGAGAGATATTTTACATTTGATGGTCTATAGTGATATCTTAGTATAATATTAAATGATACTAAAAAGCCACTAGATTATGTGTTTCAAGTTTTTATTGGTAAAAATACACTTTCGACATTACTGTCATCTTAAGAAATGGAACCAAAGGAGATGTGGAAATGCGTAAAAAGTGTATTTTTGCTAATATTAAACTTGAAACATATAACCTAGTGTCGTTTTAGAATTATTTGATATTAAGATGAATACTAACATATTACTATTATTCATATAGTGTTTATAGAGTTTAACTATTTTCACTCAGGGGCTCACATCTCGTGAGTACGTGAATGGCAACCACGAGTTACCCGAGCTACGACTATCATATTCTTCTGATAGTCTTTCTCCTTTCCTTGTTTATTTTTTTTCTGGTGTATTTATCTTTAATATGTCCACCCTGAAATATGGAATTAATGGCAAAGGAAGAGGAAGAAACATCTGACAGCTATTTATCCTTTTGATCTTAATTGGCTCTCCCCATGCCCCAAATTTTTTATTCATTCGAAGAAAAATCAACAAAATTTTGACATGCTACTTCTTCCTATAAAAAAAAGGCTGGAATTAAACCGACCGTTCTCTATCTAAAAGAATATAACAATTAAAGGTTTGCCCTATCGACACTAGAGGCGCCACTAATCAAGTACGCCTAATAATTATGCAGTCATTTTTCTCAGCTGGATATTTGTTTGCCTAATTATAAGAGGAATTTACCTATGGAGGGTGAAAAAGCCTTTTCGCTTCTGTATGTTTGGCAGACAAATAGCTTATCCCTACTCTCTCAATGTCTGTGTAAGTTTATCTGACTAAATCAGTGGTTTCCAACCGGTGTGCCTCGCCACCCAAGGGTGCAGCGAGAATGGAAAAATTTCGTTTTGCTAGGGAAAAAAAATAAAGAAGGGTGCCCCTAGTGTATAATGTTATTCTCAACGCACCTTTGGAGTGCCGTGTAGTCAACGATGTCAATTCTACCTTTTTTTTTCTTAAATAATTGTTTTCTTCTCAAGTCATCTTGAGATTCCAATAGTGAAGCTATTCTATTAAAGGATTTTGTTTAAAAGATAAAAAAAAATCAAAAGATTTTTTTCTTTATTTTTCGGCCTTTGACCTTGTTCCTTCAGGCCCCACTCTTTACAATACATCTTACAAAAAACAGGATACAAATAACTTTTATATAAGTGAATAATTAGTATAAAAAAAAAACATTAATATAAAAAGAATATATAGGGCCTATATATATTTATATATTTACTGGGTATAACGAAAAATTAATAGTTAATATTTATTTTTGCAGATTATTGAAACGCAACCAGATCACGTTCATCGACGACGAGGCTTTCTCCAATCTGACGTCCCTTCGAGTGCTGTAAGTGCTTTTTGCTTCTATCTAAAAATACTTTTTAAATAAAACAACCAATAAATTCGATATATTTATACTAAAAGTGATAGCAGCTCATCAAGAACATCCGAGAAAGAATTTATACTCTCTTCGTTTATTTATCTTTAAATGCAATTTCGACAAGAATTCATTTGAAAAATTTTACAATAAAAAATAGAAGAGATATAAACTCTTAATGGTTTTAAAGACCTCTTTACTGAAAAGTATTTATTTATTTATTTTATTTTTTTTCATTTAAGGTCTTTTTAGGCACCGAAAGCGATTTAGAACTCGTCACTTTTGAATTCAATTGGAGTGGTAGTCAATCCAATTGAAATAAATTTTTGTCACATGAGACGGGATGCGAACCCACGAACTATTTTCTTTTTATTAGAATAGAGTTGCCTAATTGAAATTTCTTTGATATTCATATTAGTCAATAAATAATAATTAAAAAGATTTGAACTCACTTCCTGGCTCTCCGTAGCTCTATATCAAATTTGCCACTCCCTGACCACTATCACAAGAGGCAAGAAATCTACCAAGGGCTAGTCTTATTAAAAAATTGAGTCACTTTCCTATTTTTATTTCATTTCATAGGATCTGAAACCAGGTGATTCAATCTAAGCTTAACACAGATTCCAGGTTGTTTTTTTTTGTTTTTCTTTTAAGGTCTTTTTCGGCATCTAAGGCCATTTAGACCCCATCCCTATTTATTTCAAATGATTTGTAGAGATTCCAGGTTTAAGTAGATGGATTTTGCAGTTTATAATAAGCTTAAGGAAAAACAAAATTTCTCTTATTCGTTATTAAAATTTATCGGCCAACTCGATGCGCAATCTAAGTTTCGTCCTATCAGACATCATCAGGGCCTCAATTTTAGAAGATCCATTCAAATATATTTTCAATCACCTTAATTAGCCAACAGATGGTAAAAATTGTTTCATGTATATATTGGCTAATTAAGGTGATTGAAAATATATTTGAATGGATCTTCTAAAATTGAGGCCCTGTTGATGCACTTTTTTCTCATTCACACTCACATTCACACAGTCTTTTCGGCAACTCAGGCCATATAAACTTTGACGATAACCGTTATATTAATAATATATATATATTTGGGGTCCAGGCATTTCTATTTAAGTCATTTGGCAGGTGCGTATATAGAAATTTTTTTCGGGGGGGGGGGCCCTGTTCTCAAAAATTTTTCTGCGAAAAATTTTGTTTGTCGCGGAACCAAAATTTTGATTTTGCGAAACCAAAATTTTTTTCATGTGCCGTTCGCGGAACCAAAAATTTTTTTCGGCATTTAGGAAATTTCGGGGGGGGGGGGGGCCCTCGCCACCCCCCTTATATACGCCCCTGTCATTTGGTATCCAAATGCCTTAAATAAAAGCCCTGTTCATGTCTGATAGGACGAAACTTAGATTGCGCATCGAGTTGGCCGACAAATTTTAATAAAGAATAAGTGAAATTTTGTTTTTCCTTATTATAAACTGCAAAATCCATCTACCTAAACCTGGAATCTGTGTTAAGTTTAGATATTTTTATTTCGTTAATAATATAAACAACAGACTAAGTTAGAACAAAATATTCCGAGTCCAAGTGTTTTCTTAATGTAAACATGAATTTTTGATTAATTAACAAATTAAATTAGAGGGAGGATTTTTATTTAAAATTTTTGCTCGTTAATCTTGATGAGTGTTGGGGTTGGCAATTTGCTAAACCACCTGCTGAGTTGACAAAGAAAGAAGACGTGTGTTAATGTCTGAGCATTATGAAATTAAATTTGAACAACAACAAGAATCATCTTAACCCAGAAAAGGGATAATGGACGTGGTGGAGGGGGAGGGGGATAATTTGTATGTGGTGGATAAATCACTAGGGCTGTTTGCGGTCATCGATGCAAATGACATAACGCTGTTATTAATGGACATTGAGAGAGTGAGTCCGATCCTTGCTCCCTTGCTTGCTTATTCTGATTGATTCCCTTCTGCCCTTTTGTTTGAATTTGTTAACTCTGACATTTCCATTATTTTTTTTTTATTGCCTCTTTCCATTTATTTTATGATCAAATTTATTAGCAATGCAAAACGAATTTGTTTAGAAATTCATTTAAGCAAATGTGGATTAATCTGATTCAAAATAACAATTATTTAACAAATTAAATAAATATTATGACTTTATTTTGTTTAAAAAAATGATATTTATTTTGCTTGTTGTTGATATAATACATTTAAATGTCCTATTTCCCCATTTGTCCATTTTTCTTATGTTTTGTAAATTTTAATATTAAATATTCCCCTCGCGCCTTGGTGTAGTTGTTAACATGCTGGCCATTTGTACCAAGGGTCACGGATTCGCATCCCGTCCCGTGCGACAAAAATGTATTTAAATTGAATTGGCTACCAATCGATAAATAGAGACGGGGTCTAAATGGCCTTCGATGCCGAAAAAGACATTTTAAATAAAAAAAAATAATAAAAAATAATCCTGGACATCTTTGTGCATCCCTTTGCACCAAGCTGGTCAATTCCCAGAGTTATGAGATGAAGAAAAAAAACCTGGTGTGACTTGTCGCATGCACACCACTTTCTCTTAATTTCAGTAATCTCTAGTTGTGATGTAGTGTTTTTGGATCAAGTAATATTTAGTTTTCGAAAAGTACTATCTCCTAATAATGAGTCCCCCAGTACAAATTCTTACAAAACAAAAATTTGAATTTGCATTGTTTTTTAAAAATAATTATTATTTATTTTGTATAAAAAATTTATTCATAATACGAATTGAATTTTTTACACAAAATTCCAGGCACAGAAGCAACATGAACGGCCCTGGCTATAATATAGGGTTGTCAAAAAGATATTAGACACTCAGAAGAGGATACTTTATGCTCTCTTTGTATAATTATCAACCGTAGGCGTAAGAGAAGTTGCTCTCCTCCCCCTTCCAACTTACTCGTTTTATTTGATTTATTACTTATAGAAGCTTATCCATCTAGATTAATCGTAATCTTGACATGGTCTATTATTAATACTAATATTATTATTTATTGGTGAGAAACTGCACGCTGGCAACTCTCTTCTCTCTACGGTTGCATATTATTTAAATCAATAATTTCATTTTTGATCTTGGCTCACTGATAAGAACTAAAATCATTACAGCATTAAGTCTCATCACTAGGGATCGATAAGCACTAAAAAATCGCAAATTATACCTTTAAAAACGCCGAAATATGTACGTAATAAATAATCAAAAACTTCATGTAGTTAAAAAATGTATGTAAAGTTGGAAGCCTACTCCTCACCAGAGCGGATACAAGGGAGGGGGAGGGGGGGGGGGTAAAGGAGGTAATCACCCCCCCCCCCCCCCGAGAGAGAAAAATATATTTCTTGGAAATTAAATTTTATTTTTAATATAAAATTTCAAAAATTAATAGGCTACTTAAAAATTTTATTTGCATATAATTATATTTTTACTTTCTCTTACCTATACTGTATATGTGTAATATTGCAATCGTGTCAAAAATTGAAGGTTGTTGATGGAAATATTCGTTTTCTGGGATTCTGATTCCAATGTCTCAAAATGGTCTTTTGGGGGGTGTGTTCAAATTGATTTCGAAAAATCTGGTAAACAAATACAGAATGCAAACTTTAAATTACCGAAAGTAAGACAAAGTTGTGTGCCGTGCGTCCACCAGTGCAGTCACACCAGATTACCCCCCCCCCTCCCTGGATCCGCTCTTGGCTCCTCACTAATGAATAATGAAATATATATTATATTTTTTTAATATAGAAATTCTAAAGTCTAAAAAAATTTAAAACAAATCTAATTCGTTTAGTTGTGAAATTTCTATGGGTGTATCAGTATCGTTCACATTGTTTCTAGCCTATACTTTAATTTCCTTTACATTTCTAAAACTTGTATAAAATATTCCTAAAATCCCTACTCTTATTCATAAATTTAATATTTCCTTTCTAATTAATTGATGAAGATTGATGAGTTTTTTAGTGAAGTTCTCTCTCTCTCTTCATTTAACATTGATTAAACTCCCTAGAAGTAGTTACGAATAGATTAACCTATTCTATTCTCACTAAACTGCTTAGTGCGAGAAAAGAGAGGGATTAATTGAGTGTATTTGATTTGTGGTTTGGTTTCAGGGAGCTGGATGATAACCTGCTGACCCAGGTGCCCTTGGCTCTGACCCGGCTTACGGCGTTGCAGGAGTTGTAAGTTGTCACTTAGGTGTGAACACAGATTCCCCCTCCATTTTTCCTTTTCATTTATTAATCCCAATATGTTATTATAAAATAGGATGATTTGTTTTTCCTCTTTATTTTTGGGTGTGGCACAGAGCCTCCAAAATTAGAATTTAATATTTGATTTGTGGTTTGGTTTCAGCCGACAATTTTTGAAAAATTCATTTGAGTAAATTAAATAATTATTTATTAATTTTATAACCGGTATATAAAAAAAATTCAACTTGTTTAACTTTAATTTCAAAGGAATATTTATATTAAGTGTGACTAATAAAATACACTCCACTCTGTTCGGTTGGATGTAGAGAAAATTGTAAGAAGATCCATCAAGTAGCATATTCAGGTGGGGGCGAAGGGGGCGCTTGCCCCCCCCCCCCCGCCCCAGGCGGATCAAGCCTTTGGCGCCCCTCGATACCGACATAGGCACATCCGGCTTTACTCCGGCTTTTTACCTCTAGCTTTTTCCCAAAATCTCCAGCTTTTTTTTTGAAATTTCATAAAAAATTCATTAAATCACAAATCCGGAGAAAAATTACAAAAAAAAAGCTCAAACGAGATTCGAATATTTTACTAAAAAAAAGAAATCGGCGCCCCAATTGAGCTTCGTTTGCCACCCCCCGCCCTGAAAGGCTAGTTACGCCGCTGGATCCATTCCATACGTTCCAGGCTTGTCTAAGAGAATAAAGGATATATATTTAAAAAAAATAATACTTATTATATTTATTGTAAAAATTGGACCCTTGAATGGCTTCACCCCACAGCCGGACATAAAGAAAAAAACATATAGAAAATGTGGGGGGGGGGGTTTTTTTTAGGGTCATTCCATTGAACTTTAACAAATTAAGTTTCTGTCACGAATGTGTTTATTAAAGCTTTTGTGGTTTGAAATATTATTATTAGGATAATTTTTAATTATAGCCATATTTTTGTATTAAATATTTATTAAAAATATATAAATTTATAATACAAAAATGTGGCTATAATTAAAAATTCTCCTAATAATAAGTTTCTGTCTTTTTAAGTATGAATCCACTTATGCCTACAGATCAGTGTCTGGCAACAGGATCAAATACATCCCAGGTGGAATTCTACAGGCGGCTTCTGGTCTGGCGCTCCTCGAACTGAAAGGGAATCCTCTTGTGGGGGTGGATCCACACGCCTTCTCCTCATTGCCTCGACTCCGAAAACTGTAAGCGCTTTTACTTCTATAACTATAGGCCTAATTATTATTTATATTCAAAGTTTATATAAAAGATAAAAGGGTCTTTATGGCTTTGTACATACCATGTTATTCAATTTTTTTTTTTCCTTTATGAACAGTTTTTTTTTTTTCTTTATTTTTCGGCCTTTGACCCTGGTCATTCCGGCCACACTTTTTATAATATCTCTTACAAAAAACATATTACAAAAAACTTTTATAAAAGTGAATAGTTAGTATTTAAACAGATTTGTCCCTGATTCGTGTCTCAATTAGGCCTTATTTATTTTTCGAAATTTAGTAATAATAACTTATATCTTCAAATTAAAAATTCTTGTACACCTCTTCATTTCAGAATCCTAAGTGAAGCTCGGGAACTAACTGAATTTCCATCTTTAAACGGGACCGGTTCACTGGAGATTCTTCGTCTGGACCGTGCCAGTTTACGTCGAGTACCATCCTCGTTATGCAAAACCTGCCCAAAACTTAAGAGTTTGTAAGTTTCCTCTTTTCTTCTTCTAACAAAGCATAAGAATATTTCATGATAAAGATGAAATGTTATAGATAAATAGATAAGATATCATTATAGAACTTGAAAACAACAAGCCTAAGTTTTCATATATTCAGCCATTAAAAATATGCTATTATTAATACTATACTATGATTTTTTTCTTAAGTCTTTTCGGAATCTTAGGCCATATAGATTTTAAAGATGCTCATTATTTATAAATACGATATATGTGGGGTACATTTATTTATACCATCTGGTATCCAAATAATTTAAATAAACATTCATCGGACTGGGTGGGATTCCTTCCCGCACTCATTGGCTTTAAGCCAACACCTCTTGGCCAGGAGGGTATGGTTCAGAGCGCTTTTTTTGATAACAAACACTGGACATGCCACTAGAACACAAATTAATTAATTTTCAATTTTATAATAAGGACATCGGCCAAAAATAAATACTTTTGCGTATTATCCGTTTATTTGTAAATATTTCGATTCCAGTGATATAGAAACATCTTCAGTACAATCAACAGATGTTTTGCAAATCGTTAATTCCCTCCATCCAATATGACAAAGTAGCTGAGCATTCCATGAATGCAATTTTCATAATCATAATTTCATTTTAATAATGGATTATGAAAATTGCATTCATGGAATGCTCAGCTACTTTGTCATATTGGATGGAGGGAATTAACGATTTGCAAAACATCTGTTGATTGTACTGAAGATGTTTCTATATCACTGGAATCGAAATATTTACAAATAAACGGATAATACGCAAAAGTATTTATTTTTGGCCGATGTCCTTATAATAAAATTGATCATCCTTACGGCCAGCTACAACCAATTAATTAATTTTCTCTAATATAATCTCTCTTTATTAAACAGGGACATCAAATCGAACAAGCTTACTCGCGTTCCAGATCTCTCACTCTGCAAGAATCTCCGAGTCTTGTAAGTAAATGGATTAGTATTTTATTCTCAAACGATATTAAGTATAACTACTAAGTCGGAGATGAAATTTTAGGGACTTGGCTAGCAACGAGATTGAGAGCCTCGCTGGAGAGCCATTTAGTGGATTATCCTCATTACACGATCTTCTTCTCGCTCACAACGCGATTCGACGACTTGGCAGCGACGCTTTCGTTGGTCTCCATGCCCTCCAAGTGCTGTCAGTCACAAGTGCATCTCTTCCTTCTTTTTCTTCTCTCTCTCTCTCGCTCTCTCTCTTTGCTTTTAATTTTTTTAATCATCAGCAATAATTTTCTCTGCAGCAAATTAAATTTATAAATAATGAATTAGGATTACATATTAGCCTATTTTAATTAATATATAAAGATTAGGGATAAAACAATTCGAAGTCATATATTCGTCTAATTCAATTTTATAAGTGACTTTCCTCTTTGGGCCGATTGCTTCACTTCTAATTAACTATTCCTCAGATAAGCTAGTTTGATCTTTTCAGTTCTAGTTAAGCCTTAGATGGCTAATTATATGTGATTTTTTTAACTCGAAGGTTAAGCGTGTTCTTGTTTACAATATCGATGACTTGCTATCGGTCGGGCAAGATTGCAAGTTGACTTGAAGTGAATCAGTGGCGTAACGTACACCCCCGCAAACCCCGCGGTACGGGGCGAGCCTTGTCGGACAATGCGGCAAAAATTTTGCGCAAGGCGGCAAAAATTTCGCTTTTGGTTGAATGGAGTCCGAAAAAAAGGTTGCGACAGGGCCCAGCTAAAATACGTTACGCCACTAAAGTGAATTAACTGGCTCTTAGGGAAAGAAATAAATATAAATACTCTTTTTTTTTGTAATTGCATACAAAAGCATGATAAATGACTGAAGAGAGAAGAGATAATTTTTAAAATATCAAGAAAACATTCTTATGTCATCTAAAATAATTTCATATTCCTCGCAGAGAAATATTTAATTCACTGTTAGATAGAAAATTTATTTTATTTCTACTAAAAAATTTAAAATAAAGTTCAAATTAAAACAAATTTTTAAAAAAAATCATTTGTATTTCAATAAGTGATAATTTTTTTTTTTAATTAGGCTTATCTATAAGTAGTTTAATTAAAAAAAAATATTTTCTTTGACTTTAGGGATTTAGAGGCGAATAGAATCGAAATGATTAACCAAGAGACTTTTTTGGCAGTACCTCAGTTAGAAGATCTGTAAGTAAAATTTTGTTCACTCCTTTATTAATCTATTTAAATAAATTTATATTTTTTTTTTTTTTTTTGAACTTTTTAGTAATTTGGGCAACAACGTTTTCCCGGAACTGCCATCATTAGGCTTAGAGCGACTACTACATCTAAAAACGTTCAATAATCCTTTACTTCGAGAGTTTCCAGCGCCGGAACGTTTCCCACGTATCCAAAGTCTGGTATTAGCATACGCTTATCATTGCTGCGCTTTTTTACCATTGACGACTCTTGAGCCTCCTCCTCGGCAGCCATTAAGAGAGAGTGTCTATTTTCCCACCGACACCGAGTTCGACATGACTCTATGGAATAATTCCAGTCTCACAGATATCTGGCCTCAACTTCGTGAGTTTACTTCTTATTTATTCATAGTCTAAATTTTCTTAGTAATTTTGATTTTTCCATATATTTGTCCAGTTCATCGTCTTTAATTAAAGAGTATTTATTATTTTATATTTCTTAAATTTGATAATGAATTTTAATGGTACGAATCCGTTAAAACTAGTATTTTTAGCTCCCAGAGCGCCTTTGCCTGAGACAAAGCAACCAGCCATGCTTGCTTGTGGAGGTGGTTGCCTAGTGAAGGCGCTAGCTTCTTCAGCGCTTTCTAATATGCGCAGCGCTCTTGTGGTCAAAAAAATTTTATTTAATATTATTATTTAAATATGCATATTTTCTTAATAATTGACTTCTACTTAATGAACCAGTTGTAAATTTTTTATGTTCCATATGAAAATTTTATTGATTCTTTATTTTTGTTTTTTCTCATAATTTTAATATTCATTTCTTCGCTGACGTTTCTTTATTACAAAAATTTTTATCGAAAAAGTTTTACTTCTGGGAAAAGCTCTGCTATTTTGTATAATAAATTTAAGAAGAAGTGTATTTATTTTATTTTTTTTAATTACAGAAAATCTATCAAAAAAATTCGGAACTCAAATAAACGAATTATGGGATGCATTTGGTTCAGATTTCACATATCCAGGCAATTTACCTGCATATGTTGAAGAATACTTTGAAGAGCAGGAAACAACCCGGGCAGCCGCTGCAGCGGCAGCAGCGGGAATTGAACTCACAGAACCCGGTCGAGTGCAATGCCTTCCGCTTCCTGGTAAGCCATTTATAATAACTCACTTGATTAATAAGAAAATTTTCCCGAGTCTGTGTTTGTAAAATGGATGTTTGATTGGAGGACCCTTCCTGCCCTGCCAAGACCTCTTCGATTGGTGGACTCTTCGTTGCGGCGTTTGGATCGTCTTCTTATTGGCAATGCTTGGCAATGGTACTGTCGTCTTCGTATTGGTTTTCTCTAGGAGTAAAATTGACGTACCTCGATTCCTGGTATGCAATCTGGCAGCTGCTGATTTCTTCATGGGCATCTATCTTGGTTTGTTTTAATTTTTATTATATTTAATCTAATTTTTACATTAAAAAAACTTATACAATAATTCATAAGTTTTTATAAAAAATAATAAGGAAGATTTACTTATTTGAAAAAAGTTTTCTGGATTTACAAGTCATAAATTCAAATACATAGGCCAAACAAATGTTTTCAACAAATTTTCTTAATGAATATACAAAAGCTTACCCACTAAAAAGGGTCAAAATTTTCAATTTATTATTTTCATTTTCAGGATTCTTAGCAGTAGTGGATGCGTCAACCCTCGGCGAGTTCAGAATGTACGCAATTCCTTGGCAAATGTCCGCTGGATGCCAATTGGCAGGATTTCTTGGTGTACTCAGCTCGGAATTGAGTGTGTACACCCTGGCTGTGATCACTCTAGAACGAAATTACGCCATCACACATGCAATGCACTTGAACAAAAGATTGTCACTTAAGCATGCAGGTTATATCATGCTTTGTGGTTGGGTATTCGCTCTAATCATGGCCATGTTGCCACTGGTTGGTGTCTCTGATTATCGCAAGTTTGCTATCTGTCTACCGTTCGAGACCACCACGGGTCCAGCGTCACTCGCTTACGTCGTGTTTCTTATGTTCGTCAATGGCATCGCATTTCTTATTCTCATGGGCTGCTATCTCAAAATGTATTGCGCCATACGAGGCTCTCAGGTACGCTACTGATTTAGAATTTAGAATATATTATTATTTATTTAAATATTATTTCTCCGATATCGATGATATTTTTTTAGGCGTGGAACAGCAATGATAGCCGCATTGCGAAGAGAATGGCTCTGTTAGTTTTCACTGATTTTATTTGTTGGTCTCCAATTGCATTTTTCTCACTTACTGCTGCTTTCGGTCTTCAACTTATTTCACTTGAACAAGCAAAGGTAGTAATAATAATATATATTTTTATTAATAAAACTTTACTAATAACACAACATATATATTTACAGGTGTTTACTGTATTTGTTTTGCCACTTAACTCCTGCTGCAATCCGTTCCTCTACGCCATTCTCACAAAACAATTCAAAAAAGACTGCGTGCTCATCTGCAAAGCCATTGAGGAGTCGAGAGTTACACGAGGCATTGGCCGATGTCGCCATTCGTCCAATTTCAGTAATCGGCAAACACCAGCAAACACTAACAGTCTTGTAGACCGTTCCTCCCGAGAACATCCTCAGTGTTCGTGTCAACAGAAACTGTTGGGAGATTCAGGCGGTGGAACTCAAGCAACATCTGCCTCTTCGGCCAATACGGCTCCTGCAGCCTGGTTTGCAGCCAAAGCTCGCTGGCTCCTCATGTGTGCGACGAGGAGACGGCGACGTCGTCGCGATGCTGATCAAAGGCATCGTAGTGATCAATATGCTTATCAGATTGCTGAGATCCAACAGAAGCAGCATAAGCGAGCGTCCTCGGTCTCGAGTTCTGAAAATTTCAGCTCCTCTCGATCGGATTCGTGGCGTCAAAATCACCATCATTGTGGCATTCCTTTGAGATTGCTTGCAGACCCTAAACGACGCGCGTCTTCTTGGCTGGTGACGAGAAAAACAAGCCAAGATTCAAACTTGAGCTCGTCGAGGAACGACTCAAGTGGATCGGCGTCGACGAGCACCTGGCGTATGTCCAGGTCAAGTGCTTCAAGTGCAGCACCCGCAGTAGCTGCTGCAGCTGCTACGCCCGCAGCAACAGCCGTCCCGGCTCCGTTAGCGTCATCGTTACCTAGAGTTAAACCGAAATTGCAACGCCAGGCTGCGGTCACAGATGACTCTGACCTGCCAGGATCTCCAGCGCGATTGACTGTCAGATTTCTACCTACAATCCCCTCGGCAGCTGAGACAAGTGTCCAACAGGACGAAGTGACGGACATCGGAGCCCCTAGTCACAGCCATACGGACAGTTGTTTGGCAGTCGCTGCAGTGAATTTGCAGCCGACCCCCTCGACCCCGCCGTCGTCACCTCCCAATACGAACTTAAATTAAGCTCAAGACCAAAGACAGGTCGTTGCTTCTTTTTCATCCTTTCATTAATCATCTCAATTCTTTGAATCCTTAAATTGAACACCATCTGAATCAAAAAAGGGGAAAGTTTTATAATTTCAAATTCAAATTATTGGTATGGCTTACTTTTTGAAAATAAAAAAAAAAAAACATAGGAACAGGGTTTAAATGACCTCTGATGCCGAAAAAGATCTTAAATAACAACAAATTTAAATTGTGTTAACAATATAGGCTTCCTAAATTTTTTTTTTTTTTTATTTCTCTCTAGCCTCTTAGGCTATTTATTATTTCTAAAAAAAAAAACTTGGGTGGTGTTGAATTTAAGAAGACTCGGGAATTTTTTTTAGTATTTAATTGTTAATAGAGCAAATACTATGATTGAAAAATATCATAGTTTTAGTTAAAAAAGTTTAAAAAAATTCAAAAAAATTCTTTATTTATCGATTTTTAACTTAATACAAAACATTTATGAATTATTTATAAATATATAGGGTGTCAGTGATTCATAATAGTATTATTATTAAAATGTTTATTTGCCGAATTTGAAATTTGTTATCTATTTATAATGATTTTGTAATTTTACTTACGATTCTTAAAAGAAAATAATTTCCTTTACATATTTACGCTTTATTTTGGCAGAGTAAAAATTAGGTTGAGCATTAAAATTGATGGTTAAACTCATGGGCGTAACCATCCAGTGGACGACAGGGGGGCAACTGCCCCCCCCCCTCTCTTCTAAACGTGAAATAAAAATAAAAAACTGAAAAATTCACGCCATAAAAATTACGAGTGACACCATCCCCTATCTCCAGTAAGGTACTGGATACGCCCATGGTTAGATTTTATTTTTTTAATGTTTTATAAGAAAATACTATTACTAAGATGGGTACCTTATATTTTTTATGTTTCAACCTCTTTTGAAAGTAATTTTAAATTTTATTTTTACCCTACCAAAATATCTTAACTGATAAAAATAATGATAAAAGGAAATTATTTTTTTTAATGACCTCTTTGTGTTTATGTTTAAAATTATTTATTTATTATTTTATTTTAATTAAGTTCTCCAAATTTCAACAACTAGAGGCTATTTGTTTAAATTGTTTATTTATTAACTGAATTAATTTTGTGATTAATAAGGTCTGGACCAAAAGTCATGAAGTACTATTGAAATATCTTCATTGTTTATTAAGTGATTGATGGAATTTAGAGGTAAATATATTCTGATTCGAAATACTCTAAAAATTAGAGGTGGAGATTTCTTGGTCAAAGAGGTCGATGGACGGGGATAGCGATTTCCTGGATCCTTCCCTAGACCAAGGCTCCATACAATAAAACAATAGTTAGTTTAGCTATTTGGACCACTTCCTCTACTTTGTTTTTCAAAGTCAGAGATCTCAAAATGCTAATCTCCACAACTTAAGTTGCGACCACTAACATTTGTTTGAAATCCTCTTCTCTTCAATTAATCTCATCGACAACCATATACTGCTTTCAACTCTAAACTAATTAGAAAGATCTATCAAACGCAAATGCCCTAGAGTGACAAATACTCCACACCTAACACTCGTTCTTTATCTCTCTTAAATTCTCATAGTAACACCAGAAAATTTATTTTCACAAAAATTAAATTACTCTAAAGGCGGCTACACAAGTAACTGTAAACCAGACAAGCATGCACGTGCAATTTTTTTTGTACATGCAATCTGTAGCGTCTGTAGGAGAATTTTGCGCATTTTAATGGTGCAAGCCGCTTGATGCTCGATTGAATTTTAATCATGCACAAGCATATTTGCGCAAGCAAAACTCTCCAGCCATTTTATAGACAACTTGACTTTTTATATTTATTTAACAAATATTAATTAATTTAAAATTTCAATTTAAATATTAATATTTATTGTGTCTCTGTTTAAATAAGTGAGTATTTCTTGTTTCTTCGAATAAATAACCTTCGGAATTTGAGATTTTTAGGTTAAACTGTTTCTTACACAAGCATGCTTGCGGTGTGTGGTGCCGAAGGGAATTTGTGCATGCTGGTACATGCACATGCAGGATTGTCAAGTTTGCAGTTACGTGTATAGCCGCCTTAACATAAAAGAAATTTGAAATTTGTATCTAAATTTTCGATATTCAATTTCTCCGAGCATGTTGAGTTGAAAAACGCCGCCAGTACGCGAGTTTTTGTTTGTTGCCTATTTGTATAATAATCAACACTTGACTCCTACCTCGTCCATACTAATCCCAGTATGGATATGGTCCATAAGGTATATCAAACTCTTTATGACTTTTGGTTCATTCAAAACGAAAACTTTCTTTTATTTATTTCTTGAATCTCAAAAGAAAGAAAAGTAAATTTTTTAATTTACGAGAAGGGAATCCAATGATCGAAGCGGTGAGGCATGGCTGTGTTTATTCTTATAGGTAGATATTTTCTGGTGCTTATACGGAATTAGTTTATATTGATAGAAATTTTAGCATTTTTTATATCTATATATAAATATATATATATATATACATTAAATGTATTTATATTAATTAAATAAGATAAGTTTATAAACATTTCCTCAAAAATACATTTGATAACGAAAAATATTGTATATTAAATATAAATAGTGATAATAATGTATTTGTGATTAATTATATGCTAACATGTGTTTCTCAAACTTTATTCAAACTAATAAAAAAAAAAATGGATCCATCCAAGATTCGAAAATTCTGCTGTATAACCATTTCTACAAATTTTGTCTGGTCTTGCGATTTCTGCAACTCTTTAAATTAAAATGGTAAAAAATTACATTTATTTTATTTATTAAAAAAATTTTTAATTTATTTTAATGTATAAAGGCTAGACAGTAGTATGTATACCTTAACTAAATATTATAGACTAATAGTTTTTGAAAAGGAGAAATTAAAAAAAAAAAGACGAAAATTCGAAAAGAACCAATAATTTTAAATAAAAAGTTTGAGAAACACTTTCTTTTGTATATTACATTATTATAATATCATATTTTTGTGAAAAAATTAAGTAGACAAAAAAAAAAAAAAGAAAACAAACTCGCTCTCTGGTTTAATAACTGAAAAAGCCGAAAAAAAAACAACCTGTCTTCGGTTTTAAGCCAAGTGCCATAATAGAATGTAAAACTGCAAAATGAGTGGAGTGCCATAAAATTGGAGTTTTTTTTTTGGGACCCCCCGAGTGCTAAAGAATCTGCCGTCCGAAGGGGACACGGCTCTGCGATCTTTTTTGCTAAAAGGGCCACGTGTCTCTCTAAAGATACAAATTGAGATTATTTTTTTTTTTAATATTGTTATTATTATTTGATTTAGTTGGGATGTACTTTATGACATTCCATGTTTTTAGCAAAAGATTAAAATTAAAAAAAAAAAAAAACTGTTAAATATATTTCAATTTGTGCAACATTCATAAATATTTATTTATTTTATATATATTTAAATATGTAAATATACACTAGAGAGAGAGGTCAACTTATCCTAATTAAGAAGTCAGAAAATTTGTTGAAGAAAAATCTCTGGATCAAGGATAGAAATTTTCCTTCAATGTCGATCTGTCTTTTGTTGCCTTACAACCGAAAAAGTTTTAAACCCACTCTACAACACACTCACCTAAATGTATTTCACACAATCCATTTTCACCCAATCATAAAGAGAGCATCCTTTACTTATGCCCATTCTACACGAGCGCGTTTCTAACGCCACGTTTTAAACGCTTCAAAAGCGTGAGTCAAACAGAACTAAGAAGAGCGTCTACACGGGCATTTTGAACGCGTTCGCTGGCGTTCGAGTGTGCGGCGTTAGAAAAGTGCCTAAAGCGCTCGTCTAGATTGGGCCTTAGTCGCAGACCCTACGGTCCTTTTTTAAAGAAGCCTCCTCCTTGCTAAAATATTATTTAACACTTTTCAATTATCAGTGAATAAACACAAATTCCTTACTATTAAAATTTAAAAAATAATTAAGCCACTCTCTCTAAAAATATTTTGAGTTGTAATAATAAATAAATCATATATGGTACTAAGAATAGGAAAATTATTAAATGGAGACATATGGGAATATTGATGTTGATTAAATGCAAAAAATTGTATTTTGACAATAATTTATTTTAGATGTTAAATGGTTTGATATTTATAAGAGAAAAAATTCATTAATAAGCCTTAGCTTTAGTCACTACTTGTTGAATGAATTTATATATAATATGGGTCCCTGAGTGTGTGTGTGTGTGTTTCTTTGTTTATGTGACGTGGGTCTGTCCAAGGGAATGTGAGTATATGTGTTTAAAATTGTTGAATGAATCAATGTATGAATGTGTGTGTGCTTGTAAACGTATGTGTGTCAGTATGCCTTGTTTTTGTCATTAAAATACTATTGTTTTGCCTGAAAAAAGAAATCATTTATTTTTGATCCCGTCCTTGGATAACTATGCCCAGCGGTCTACAAAATCCACTAAAAAATATTTTGGAGTTATCACAACCAAAATAGCAAAATGGATCAAGAAAAAAAGACGAAAAAGTAAGTTGAAATACATTTTTTTTTAAAAATTCATCATCATATTTCTTCAAAATTTTCGTTATTTTTTAGAGATATTTATTCCAAATTGGGGAGTTCCGGAAAAAAAGACGAGAATATTTGCAGTCACTTTATCTCATAAGAATATGATGCCGCATTATTTAATACAACATATTTTTTTTTTAAGATAAGTATAATTTTCTTAATGAACCAGATAATTATAATTAAATTGGGTGAAAATTGCGGGACTGATTAAGCCACTCCTGTGTAGAGGCGAAGCCCACCGAAGGCGGAAGCTCGGCTAGTAGTAGTTTTATATATTAATTCACAAAGATAAAATAAAAAAAAAAATTAAAAATTCTTATTAAGCCAAATGAATCGCCTTTTATTACTTGCAAGATTTTTAATTATTTATTTTGATCTTATCAATAACTCATCAACTAGAAAAATACTTGAAAAAAAATACCCCTCGAAACTCATTTTTATGCTAAGGTAGATGATATTCAGAGCAGGGGTACCTGGCAACGGATAAGAACAAAAGTCACAACAATCATTGCCGTTAAGGGATGCCAACACCGGCGAGAGCTCGGGGGGATTGGTGTCCCCGAACAATCAGCGTGTTGAACGTCCCCCCGGTAGCTTTCGATAATATGTATTTTAACAATCCTTATATACTAATTTATATAATAAAGTTATATCCCTAAATGGCCTCAGCAGCCGAAGAGGATTTAAAAAAAAAAAAATTATTCAGAGGAAAATAATTTTTATTTTTTTGGGCGATTTGGACCCGTCTTTATTTATTTAATTAATAATTAATATAATTTAAATAAAATTTTTCTCATATTCTATTAAATAAAAATAATTCAAAAATAAATTTTAAATATTTTTCTAATTTAATTTGATCGAACTGCCATCTGGAGTAACTAACTTCTCTTCTAATCGATTTTGATAATTTCGTATCTTATTATCTTTGCCATGGATCCTCCAAGTATTTTATAAAAATGTTAATTGACATTTCATAGATATTTTAATCCACTATTATGGTTTTATTTTATTAAATACTTCATTTTTTATTTGAATTTAATTCTTATAATTATATTTATTAATTTCAAATCAACTGTATTAATCACATTCGAAAATAATGTATTTGTTTTCTCATCTGATATCAAGGTTAGTATTTGATATTTGTTATTAAATTTAAGTTCTTGTTAGAAAAGTATTCGATTTAAATTGAATAATAGAATATAATAATCAATATAATTTAAAAATTATATAAAAAATAATTCGTTTATTAAGAATTATTATAAAAAAAATCCAACACGAATGTCAAGTCAAAAAAAAGTATTCATTTTTTATTTTTTTAATACAAATCACAGATCAAACACCCATTTTCTAATTATAATTCTAATATTTCTTTTCTATTTAATTTCAGATTTTCGATCAAATTTCAACTTGGTCTTCGAGCTCCATGAAATAGAATTTTTCTTGACAATGTGACAGGAGAATTTAGGCTTTTTTTCTACTTCCAGCTGAAGGTTAGTATTATTTTAGAAAGATTTTTTATTAAAAATCTTTATTCTTTTTTAATTGCCTTCTGAAATGAATTAGAAAAGATAATTTTATTTGTTTTACACGAATAAAATGTCAAGTAGATTTCTTTGCCTTTTTTAAAACATATTTATAATTATTTCCAATTTCTTATTATAATACTAAAGTTTCTTTTCTCTTATTAATTTTACAATCACATTTTAATTACTACTTTCTTGGAACTCTTAACATCTGCATCATAGTTATTTGGTGAGCTTATTATTTATTATATATATATCTATATAAATAAATAGTAATGATATATATATATATATATATATATATAATATAAATATTTTGCATGGAAGAGATGCCCCTTATAGTTCTAAATATGATCTTGGACTCAAGAATAACAAAATTTTTCTTGTCAATTTTATTATTTTTGATTTCGAAGCAAGTATAATTTCATCAAACAATTCTGGAATTCATTTATTGACATTGCATGCTAATTTAAAAATAAAATTGACAGCTAAAATTTGTGAAAAGGAATGAAATATTATTTAGGCTAAATATAAAAAACAGCCTAAATATATATATATATATATATATATATAATTTTTTAGTGAAGAGAAGGTACTATTATTTTTCTTCCCATCAAATCAATTTAGCATATTTGCAATGATAATTAAAAATAAAAAAAAATTTGAATAAAACTTTTTAGTATAAATAAACATTTTTTAAAGATTATTTTAACTAAATAGCCTTAATTAAAAAAATACCATTCCAACATCAATAACTTCTTAATTCTCATAATCCAATTTAAATTTATTATAAATAAAAAAGAATCTAATAGACTTTTTTTTCATTTAGTTAGAATACAGTCAAGCCAAGTAAGGAGAATTTTCCATATTATCACTTTATTTGCACCCACTTTGGCGGACGTTAAATTTATTATTTTTTTGTGTAGATGCTACCTTCAATATTCTTTAATTCTTTTGCATATTGCCTTTCACCTCTCTTCCGAGACTCTTCTTGCTTTAGGTGTTTCTTGGTTTCTTACACTTTTAACAACTTTCTTAAAAGTACACTATTTTTAATTATATTCTCTGTAATAACTAATTCAACTAAATCACGTTGAACTTATGTGAACCACTTACACTTTGTTTTCATGTTATTGAAAACGCTAAATATTTTGTTAGTCAACATTCATTCATTCGTCTCAATATGTGGCCATAAAAGCTTATTCTTTTTTTTTATATTTAAAAATAAAATAAATCTTTTTGTTTTCAGAAGTGTATCCGTCCAGTTTGTCATTTGCTATTCTTTAAACCGAATTCTTTATCCGCAACCGCTCCTGCATCAACCATTCGGTGAGTCTTTTTGTTTATTTCTTTTTTTTCTTATAAAATATAATTTTTTTTTTTTTTAATTAAATTTTATTATTCGCAAAAGGAGCAGGAGGTTTACTCGATTCTGTTGCAAATGGAGGTGCAAAGAATAAATAATTTACGAGAAATTATATCGAGCATTTTAATGACAAGACGACTGTGATTGCAATTTAGTCAAGTTAGCAGGCAGCTAAAGGAGTACGTGAGTGAATTAAATATTGTTTTATAGATATTCTCTTTTATCTCATTATGTTATACAATCATATCTAAATAAGGTGTTTTAGTGTGAACCAAATATCCATTTATAAAACTTTCAGTGGAAGTACATTTATTCTTGATCAAATTAAAAGAAGACATTATTATTTTCATATATATATACATATATATACACACTTGTGTGCAGCTAAATCGAGTCAACTCCGAAGTGCAAAGTCTTATATATATTTATTAAATGGCTAAGCCGATATTTATAAAATGTATATATTTTTAAAGCTTGTTTATTTAGCTTTAAATTGATATTAATACCAACAAATTTGCTTTTTAAATTATTTAATGTGAATGACAATGGAAGGGAAAAAGGCATTGGCAAAATCGCTCACCCGGACTCCTGTACACCCGACTTATCCTGTCACTGTCAAGAAGGCACGCTCTACACTCATCAGTGAATAGGACTGCCCGCCATTGGTCGATACCACAATTAAGATGCTCTCGAGAAAATTGAAGTCGAGCTTGATGGTGGCTTGTGTGGCTCTGTGGCAAGTGAGGTTGGCTTCCTTCAAGTGTCTTCTCATTTTCCACTGACTGACAGACACACTTCGAACTTCTTTCTGCTTCTGCTGGACAGTAAAGACAGTCAGGTGGCGATTTGGGAATGATGTCGTGACGTTTAAGCGGTCATTCCTCCCAGACGTGGACCGACGGCGGCGTGTATAACTCCGAGTGAAGTCATCAGTCTGCTGAATACTCCTGTAGAGCCTTGAAACAGTAGACTGACTTAAATTCAATAGACTAGCGTCTTCTCTATGGCTTTAGCCCTGTTTTATCAGAATAACAACAATATTTCTGGTTTAGTACCCGTGATTCTCTGAAATAAATGTGTCAATTTGCGGAGATGTGTTCAGGACAACTTCTGAAAAAGCTATTAATAAGAATAATTGGTTGCATGGGATTTTATAAGGCATTTGCAAATTAACAGAAGCAGATGCTAGGAACAACAATTAATTGTTCCAGTTCAGCCATTCAGATCACATAATTCAAAAAAGTAATGAACCAATTTGCTTGATATTGATATCAATGTAAAGTTAAATAAATGTTTTAAAAATATTTACATTTTATAAATATCGGCTTAGCCATTTAAAAAACATAAGACTTTGAATGCGCGTTTAGGGGTTGAGTCGATTTAGCTTCATGCAAAGTCTGTATATATTAATATATATATAAGCTTATATATATATATATGAAAATTATAATTATGTCATCTTTTCATTTGACCAAGATTAAATGAACTTCTGAAAGTTTTATAATAATTATGCTTGGGTACGATGACAAGGATGAATTCTTGTTCCCGAAGACACGTTCTGTGGGGAAGTCCAGGTTTTCATCAGGATGGATATATCCATCCTCATTGCGTTACGTGGACTAGGATATAGTCAAAACGGGCTTTGACACCAGCTTTGGGCCTGGGCGAAATTTATTAAATATATTTACCTCATTTGCAAATATTACATTCATTTCGTTTATACTTAAAAATAAATTTATTTTTTTCAGATGTGCATCCATTCAACTTTGCCTTTTGCTGTTCTTCGACCCGAACCAATCGACACTGAAATAAACATTGGTGAGTCATTTCATTTATTCTTTTAAAATAAAATTTTATTCAATGGGATGGTTAGGATTCATTCAAGTCAACAGGAATCTAAATTAGAAAGTGAGGGAATTAAATAAATAAATATTTTTTTTTAGTTCATCTCTTTGTGACTTAACTTATTTAAAAATTATATCAGCCTTTTTTTTTCTCTAATCATCGTCAAATAAAAACAAGAAATGGAATTTTGGAAATTTTCTTTTATTAAATACTTGAAACTAAAATTTGTTTTATTTTAGAATTCATAAATTTGAAAAATTAATATGATTATAAATTTATTTCTATCTTTTTATGAGTATCTGCGGATGCTGATGATGTCTTGTGAAAAGTCGTTGTCTTGGGTTTTCTCAATCAATTTGCAAATCCAACTCTATTCCCCCTCCCCCAAGGTCTTTTATACTTCTTTAAATTTTCCATTGGACATATACTCTCTCATTTCCTTGTTTCCTTGGAACACCCCACGCATGTAGCGAATAAGAAAATTAGCAAAATGCATAACTAACTTTTAAAGAGTATTCTTTTTACATTTGATCTCTTATTTGTTTCTCTATTTTGTTTTCAGGATCTCTTCTTTAGGCAGAATGCGGCAACCTGTGAGAAGTCGACTGAGAAAAATAGAAAATGAAAATTAATAAGTAAGTAAATAAACTATGCTTTTTAAAAAAATTGGAAATGACTTCTCCAAAACTTTCTCGTATATTCTTTTTGAATTACGTCTGGGTGTGTGTGTGTGAACACGGTTTCTTAAAAACGCAAGCAGCCACATCGATGAAATTTGGTATATGCTCCTTACACTAAAAGTGCAGATTTCTATCAACTGTTGGAGTAAATACGTCACCTGGAAGTAGTACTTTATCTAATAAGTTTTTTCAAAAATTTTGAAATTTTCAATTTTTTGTCATTCATTTATTTCACAAATTAATTTGTTTATATTTACATGTTTTTTAATGACACCTGTATTTTGATTTTTTTTTTTTCAAAATTAACGAAAAATATCTTTTTCTTCGTTTATTATATCAAAAAATATTCAGTTTTCGAAAAAATATCAAAGAATAAAAACTTTTTAAAATAGAGTAATTTATCATATTATGACAAAAAATTGAAAATTTCAAAATTTCTGAAAATTTCAGTCGACTTTTTTGACGATTACAATACTTTCTCTTTATATACTATACGGGAAAGTAAAAAAATATAAAAGTTTATTCAATATTTAGATATTAGCATTTAACATGCTAAGTGGATTATATATCATAATTAATTATTTTTATTCTGTTTCAGATCTTCATCTTTCACCTGGCAACAAGTCGAATTCAGCTAAAATATTCTCGCGAGTTTACATCAAATAGAAGCCAAGTGCCAACATTAATTATACTGACCAAGAGAGCTACTACTACTTGGACTTACAGGATGTAAGTATAGCAGCAAACATAGGCGCCGGAACTGGGGGGGGGGGGGCAAGGGTACATTGCCCCCCCCTGGCAACCTACAGGGGGGGGACAGAGGGGGGCAAAATTTCTTTTTATTTCATTTATTTTTAAAAATGATATATTTTTACTTTTGAAAATTAAAATCTTCTAAATTAAAAAAATTAAAAGAGTAAGAAATTCATTTTTTTCCAAATTTTTTCCAAAAATTTTTGATAAAATCACTACCAAATTTTTTAAAATTTTAATTTTATTAAAATTGTGATTTTATTTAAAATTTTTAAAGTTTTATAGTAGATTTGTTTTTGTTTTATACTATTTGAACATATTAAATTATTTTAATTTTCTAAAAAAAATTTTTTGCCCCCCCCCCCTGATTCAAATTCGTTCCGGCGCCCCTGGCAGCAAAGAATAACAAAATAATTTAAATATTAAACTTTATGTTAATTAAGCGAGAATGAATATGGGAAAATAATTAAAAATTATAAGTTTATTCTAATATGTACTAGAACGTGCACGCGCCTTGAAAGTCCCTGCAGAGGAATTGTTTAAAATATATATATATATATATATATTTTTATTTGATGTTCATACCATAAATGCTATTAAAATTTCTATTCTAATGAGTTGTCAGGAATGCTCTTCGTTTCTTTTGTCGCTGCATGATACGATAATGTTAACTAAGATTAGAGAAAATTATAAAAAATTTCCTCTATAATATAAATGAAATTATTCGTTGGATATTTTATGTATATACTGACTAAGAGAGCTTCTTTGAATCCGAAGAACAATTTCAAATTTATTATTGAATGTTATTATTTTTCATAACATGCAACATCTACCCTGTGGTCTTCGATTTTTGGCCATTATTTATTTTAAATTATTATAAATAAATGTTTTACTCTTATTTTCAGATTGTCTATCTACTTGGACTTCTTTGAAGAGATGATCTCATTATTGCTCTGATCTTGCTACGTATAGAAAGGTGCTGAATAAAGCCTAGATATGATTGGAAATCATAAAGATACTATTAATAAAATTGTCGAAGCTCCTCATACATCATCAGGGAAGGTGAAATTAATCGTTGATGAAGAGATGGCTAAACAGCCTTTTAGTGTTTAGGGACCACAGGAAATCAGGGAATTCTGAGCGACTGATTACCCCCGAAATAACTTCTTCAGCCAAATGGCCATTTGACTTCGAATGGATTTGCCGCCTCTGGTCTTGATCTAAGAGAATTTGAGAAAGAAGTAAGATAAGAAAACCAACCGAAATCTTACTAAACTCCGGAACTACCTCAACAAGTGAGTATAAAAAAACACAAAAGAAATTGGAGAAATAATCAGCAAGTTTTCATCTCGTTAATTGATTTAATAGATACAGTAAATCTAACAATGCTAATGCTAATCATCATCAAAACCATAATCAAATAATTTAGTAGACTTTTGCTTACTACTTTTGATGCTATTTAAAATATTTTTCATTACCATTCACTTAAAAAAAAAAAAATTTTAACAAAAGGCATAAGTCATTATTAGTATCAATAGTGTAGCCTGTTTTAGGATGTTCAAAATATTACTTAAATGAGGGAATGAAATCTTGCTGATATTTTTTCCAATTTACTAACCTATTAATAAAGAAAGAAAAGCCTTTATCTAAAAATAAATGATTTTTCGATGTTGTGAACCATGAAGCCAACTAACAAGGAATATACTAAAAATGATCCAAAAATATGCCTGTGATTTATAAAATTAATTAACATCTGATCCTGCTTTATAATCTACATTTAATTATGAATAAAATACTGGCAGTTTTTCTTCCAATGAAAAAATTACTTTTTATCATCAAATATGACAGGTGATTAAATTTCAACCAAGTCTGAAAATTTCATCATCACTCTAAGTATGCATAAGTAAAACTAATAATATAGTATTTTTTTCCATTGAAATCTAAAGAATACTCTCTCGAAAGAAAAAAAATATAATTGTATAAGTTTATTATTTATTTTTATGTTAAATTTGAAAGCTGGCCAAATGGACAATAGTCTAAGGCTATTCAAAATCAAAATGAAAATGAATTAATAAATGTTAAATTTAATCCCTCTCTATTTATTCTAATGTTGATTTTTACTTTCTCTTATTTTTTAATTATATTTATTTTTGAACTTGAAGAATTAATTTTTATCCTTTAGCTATTCTTATTATTCTAATACTTTTACTCTTATTTTCAGATTGTCTATCTACTTGGACTTCTTTGAAGAGATGATCTCATTATTGCTCTGATCTTGCTACGTATAGAAAGGTGCTGAATAAAGCCTAGATATGATTGGAAATCATTTAAAATACAGAGAAGGTGAAATTTATCGTTGAAGAAGAGATGACTCAAGACTCTCTTAGTGTTTAGGGACCATAGGAAATCAGGGAATTCTGAGCGACTGATTACCCCCGAAATAACTTCTTCAGCCAAATGGCCATTTGACTTCGAATGGATTTGCCGCCTCTGGTCTTGATCTAAGAGAATTTGAGAAAGAAGTAAGATAAGAAAACCAACCGAAATCTTACTAAACTCCGGAACTACCTCAACAAGTGAGTATAAAAAAACACAAAAGAAATTGGAGAAATAATCAGCAAGTTTTCATCTCGTTAATTGATTTAATAGATACAGTAAATCTAACAATGCTAATGCTAATCATCATCAAAACCATAATCAAATAATTTAGTAGACTTTTGCTTACTACTTTTGATGCTATTTAAAATATTTTTCATTACCATTCACTTAAAAAAAAAAAAATTTTAACAAAAGGCATAAGTCATTATTAGTATCAATAGTGTAGCCTGTTTTAGGATGTTCAAAATATTACTTAAATGAGGGAATGAAATCTTGCTGATATTTTTTCCAATTTACTAACCTATTAATAAAGAAAGAAAAGCCTTTATCTAAAAATAAATGAGGTGTTTTAGTATGAACCATATATTCAATTATAAAACTTTAAGAAAAATTAGATTTTGTTCATGGTCAAATTTGAGAGATGACATTATTTTTTTTCATATATATATTTTGGCAATAGAAATGCTCTGAATATATGTATAATATAATTTATATATTTATATATATTGAAATCCTATAATAAGAGTTTGCAAATAAAAGGATTATTGAAATTTTTTTAGAAAAAATTTGAAAAATAACTTTTTTGTTTGCGAATTTTTATGTTAGAATGCCTATGAATTGTTTCGTTCATTCTTAGTCATGAAAATATAAATAACACTTATATGGTTTAAAATTATAATAATAATATTAAATTTACGAATAAAAATTGGATAAAAACCCTAAGAAGCAATTTATTAAATCAAGGGTTAATAATATATTTAAAAAACAGCTTTTTATAAATATTTTCCTTCTATTTTTTCAGACATAACACAGTGGCCGGGAGTGAAGATAAATAGTGACCTTTTGCTCGAGGCATCATAAGGAGATCATGGTCAAAATAAAAACTGGCTGATAAACCAAGAATATCTAATGAAAAATGAAAAGGGGGACATACGGACTTTGGCTCGCCTTTTTCTGAAAACATTTTTTTGTAAGTAGTAAACTTTTCATTGCCATTGCCAAAAAATAAATACAGATTCATTTTTGAACTGCTCCGAGGCTCTAAAATAATATACTATATATAATTTATTTAATTCAGGGAGGCAAAATAGACTTAAAAATTTATTTTAGTTTTTTAAGAATACAATTTTCTTATATTTTCTTCTACTTTTTACCCTCCCTAATTCCTGGATCCACTCTTGTGTATATCTTCTTTTCTTTGCACCTGGGACTTTCTCAAGTAAATTACAAATTAGGCCTATATACATGGGCGTAGCCAGACATCTTGTTAGGGGGGGGCCAACCCCTCGTCAGAACGAGAGGGGGGGTTTGCAATTAAAATATACATAGATTATTAATTATTTATTTAAATAAAAAAAAAATTAAATTAATGTAGTGGATTGGAACGTTAAAAAAAAAAATTCCCAATGGGAAAAATATATATTTGTTTGATTTTTTTTATTTTTAGGACCAGCCAGGGGGGGCAAAGGCCCCCCTGGCCTCCCCCTGGCTACGCCCATGCCTATATACAATTAGAAAATTAATTAAATCATCAACTTGGCAATTCAAAATTTATTATGGGAACAATTTTGTCAAATTTCTTTATACTTACTATCATTACAATCAAAACCATTAAATTATATATGTATTTATATTTTTAGGACAATTTTTTAAAGACTAAAAAAATTATTATGAATATATCTATTGGGGGTCTAGGCATATTATTTAAGCCATTTGGAATCCAAATTTTAAATAGTTAATTCGCTTTTTGAAATATTAATAGAATTTATCAGAGTTCAAATTTATACTTTGCCATAGTATAGTTATATTATATTTTCCCTTTGAAAATAAAATAATCCTTACCTTGAGAAGACCTCATGTGATAAAGAAATGACATTATCTCCTCTCCCTAAATGCCTATAGAAAACCTCTCACTATCCTCTCACTATTCACCTTAAATATTTAATTTACTATTGTAAAGAATATTTTAAGAAACTTTGTATAATATGCTTTGCTTTACTATTAACTATTTATTAATATTACATGTACAACTTTTTTGTATGCTAAAAGAAAAAAATCAATTCGATGTAACAAACCCTAAATCCTTTCAAGGGAGAAAAAGAATAATAAATACTATTTTTCTTTTTTAAGGTCTACAAAGATGTCAACATTGAAGAAAATCAATTGGTAATTGGAAAAGACAGGTAACAAATTTAGTGATCTCAAGGTTTGTTTCATATTAAAGGGAGAATTATTAATTGAAATGAAAATTTGTATTAGTATCCTAATTTAAATATATTTTGTATAAAAAATTAAAAATATTTATTTCAATTAATATTCTTCTATTAATAAAAAACTAACCTTGAGATGATTAATCTTTAAATAGTATGCGAATAATATATTACTTTCAATAGTAAGATATAAAAATTATTCATTTGAAATAATTAAAATAATAGTAAATATTTAAATTATTTAATCAATATTCTCATATTAAAATAATAGAAATAATTAATATTCTAGAATATAGGATTTATATTGTAGGGATAGGTAATAGAAAATAAACGATATCTTGAATATAGTCTTTATTAATATACTAATAATCATATAATAAACTCAACCTTATATAGTCAGACGATGTGATCAGTTCGCTGTCCACCACCAACCCCGACCTCCAACCCATGCGCGCAACGACTTATATAGCCTCCAGTCCCCACTCCTTGGCCCCTGGCGCATGCGCAGAGAGCTCAAGTCGACAGAGGCGACGGCGGCGGCCGCCTGCCCCCCCCTCCATGCCTACATGCAGGCATGGGGAGAGACAACGAAGCGGGTTGCCGGCTCACTGCGCGCCAGGGGCGCTAAAGAGAATATATTTATTAAATAAATATTATTTATTAAACAAATATATAAGTCTTTAGCATTCATTCTGGTTTAAATTCCCTTGGATGAACCAAGGCAATGAGACTTGGATGTTCTTGGTCGAGCTTAAAGCCTTAAGCCCCCCCACCACGACAAGGTGACATCCTCGGGGGGGAATTATTACAAAAAATAAGGGGAATAAATAAATGACAATTCATTTTATGAATAATCGATCACTTTTTATTCATATCTTTTTCTGAAATAAAAATTTGCATTAGAAAAAATCAATAACTTGTGTATTATATAATTAATTCATGCATTTAATTTAAATAAAAATACTTACATACCATTTTTATTTTTCCCCCAGGCATCGAGTTGGAGATTCTAACCACATCTTGAGCATCAAAATAATTTATTAAAGCCTTCCACTTGATCTTGTACTCATGTCTAGATGATGAAAGCAATAGTAAACCTTATCTGCAAATAAATGATACAAAATAAATATTATTTAATTATTTAAACCCCTTATAAAAAAAATATTAATTGTAATTAATCAAATGAATTTTAAAAAAAATACTAAATTAATTTGCTTAAAGTATCATATTGAAAATAATTAACTAGAATAACACAAAATTGTTTCTGCTTTATTAAATATCATTAAAAATCATTTATATACTATTTTATATATTTTAATAATCCCTAAATTAAAATTATAACAATGAGAAAATTAAATTAATTTCTAAATGTAAATAAATTCTAAGTGAAACATCTGCTTTTAAAGATGGGAAATGAAATGCTTACCTTTTTGCTCTCGACGATTTCTAAAGTCTCAAAGATTTCTTTTCTTAAAACGAGATCGCAGGTTTTAATTTTTTTTTCTTTTGTGATGGATGTTTTCTCTCCGAGCTCCAATGCAAAGTCCTTCGATCATCTCACCTAAAATTAAAAAGAAAAAAATTAATTATTCACCAAAATAATTATATTATTAAAGTATATCTTTTAAATGCTTCTTTCTTTAGGTAATGTTCATGTTAACTATTTTCTAAATCTCGCAGTTTTGAATATTAATAAATATAATTATCTTATATATAAAATTTTAATTATTTATATTATTTTTATTTTCTAAACCTAAATCTCTCCCCCTATTTTAATTTTGAATAAACTATCAGATAGGCCTATATTTTTTAATTTTTTCAATCGCTAGAAAATTTGGAAGTCATAAATAGTTCTTTTTATCAATGAAGTAACATTGAATTTAAAAAAATCAGTAGAAGAGAAGTGGCAACTTCATAAAAATGAAACGTTTATTCACCCCTATTTGATCAGAAAAGAAAATAAAATTAAAAGAATTAATATTTCTTTACAATCATATTAATTTAAAGATTTTCTTCTATATAAATACACTCACAGTCTTGTTAAATATATAAATATATTTAAGATGAGCCGGAAAAATATTTTTGATAATTTTGAAATGATCTTGAATAAAATTTTCTTAAAAACACTTTACTAAATTAAATAAGTTTTCTATAGTTATTTAGGGAGGGGAAATAAAGTCATTTCATTTCCACGTGAGAACTTCTTAAGGTAAGGATTATTTTATTATTAATATCCTATATTTTAATCAACCCTTGAGAAATACGTATAATATAGCAAAGTATAACTTTGAACTCTATTAATATTTCAAAAAGCGAATTAACTATTTAAAAATTTGTCTTAAAAATATATATATAAGAGAATTTCTAAAGTAAGTAGTTTATACTTACATAATAAGACGTTTTCCGAAAAAGTGATGTTTCCTTTTTTATTATGCTTTATCAGCCTGTTGTCAATGAACTCCTTATCATGCAAATGGTCCAGCGATGTTTTCAATCTCCACCTTCATTCCCGGCCACTGTGATGTGTCTTTTGAGCCTGAAAAAGTAGAAAAATGAATTACATTTAAAATTGCTTTTTTTTCTAATATTATTAATACTTGATTAAATTTATATATTAGTGAAATAATGAATCTAAGGTTTTTGTAATATTGCTATTTTTAAATAATTATTATTACTTCTATACCAGGGGTGGCCAAGCTCCTTGATAGTCCAAGCCATTTTTCAAAATTTGAAATTTTTCGCGATCAGAAATTAAATAAGTATTTAAAAGGTATGCAAAAAAAGGTATTAAAAAAAAATTTGTTTCAAAGTTGCATATTTGTTGTCAGTAATTTAAAAGACATTTTGAAACACATACAGAACGATAATTTTTTAAAATATGATAACACAAAAATGACAAGGGAACTCCGGTACAGTTATCGAGAGCCACAAATAATCCTTCAAAGAGCCGAAGGTTGGCCACCCCTGTTCTAAACTATCATATATATATACGGTATATTATATAGAAAGGGTGATGGAAAGAAATAATTTTAAACCTAAGTAAGTAGTCTTGCTAATCCGGCCTTAACACGACCAGATTATGCGAAACATTTGATATAATCATTGCTTTTATATCCACAAAAGACAAATTTCTACTAAATTTTAAAATAATTATAATAGTTTTGCCACATTTTTAAGAATACCGAGAATTCTTTCTCAAATTTTCAAAATATTAATATGTAAAAATATTAAAGGGAGATAAACAGAGAAAAAATTTAAGTGGCTTTTCAACACGCCAGATTAGCCGGAATGCCAGAGTATCGCAATCCGGATTAGCAAGGCTCTTTTAAAGTATTTGTATTATTAAAATGTATCTTAAATGTTTCTTAAATTATTAAGAAAACGTTTGAAAACTGAGATTCTTAAAAAGGTAGGATAGAATAAGAAATTCTATTTTTATTAGATTGGACCTTCGGTAATCGAAAGTTGTGTTGTGCAACCAGTCACACTAGATTTTTCTAAGTGCTTTAGTTTTGTTATAAATATTTCTTCCTTTATGTCACCATTAAGAAATGCTGTATTTACGTCTAATTGACATATACTCAAATTTCTTTCTACTGCTATTCCAAGCAACAATCTGATTGACTTGAGTTTTGCAACGGTTGCAAAAGTTTCTTGGTAATCGAGCGCATATTGTTATGTGAACCCTTTTGCAACTAGCCGGGCTTTCTTTCTTTCAAGATGTCCATCAAATCTATATTTATTTTTCAGGATCATTTTTCAACCAACAACATTTTCATCCTTTGGCCTATTTTCTATTCTCCATGTGTCATTTTTTAAATGGGACTTGATTTCTTCCTTTATTGCACCTTGCCATTCTTCAGAATATTCATCATTATTTTCACAATCGAAATCATTTATTCCACATTACTGATAATTTTGTCTCTTCATTAATTTCCATACCATAATCTAATGTCCATTTAGGTGGCTTTATTTGACTTCTAGGTGCTAATTCTATTTTCAATTAAAATTTGATTATCTTGGCTATTTTCGTTTATTTCTTGATTTTCTATATTTTTATTTTTCTCTTGATTTTCTAAAATATTATCAAATTCATTTCTTGGCTCAAACTTGATTATTTAAATTTTCTGTAATTTTTTCACTTATTTTTTGTAATATTAAAATTTCCGGTTTGTTTTCCTCACATTTTTTATTACCACATTTGCGACAGCTATACAAGTTTTTTGTGTTTGTCTTATCGTGATTATTTTTATTCAAATAATGTTTTTATAGTAAAACTGCTATTTGTAATTTTTGCTATAAAAAGCGTCTTCTTTAATTCATTTTTGTTTCTTGCATTTGACTCTTCAATTATTTTTATTCTTAAAGTTATGGAGAAAAAAAATATAACCAGCAACTGCTTTTCACGTTAAAATAATATATTTGCAGATATTTTGGTATGCCTAACGCAAACCATCCTCAGTGCATCAAATTATACGATTGTGGGGCGTTTTACAAACTTATAAAATGAGAAGCCATTCTATATATGGATTGGATAACATCTGATAAGCAAGTCACTGAGGAAAAAATAGGCTGCAAATAAATAATTCAACATGAAAAGCAGTCGCTGGTTATAACCTTAATTCTATCGTGCCAGCACACTTATTTTTATTTTTAATTCTTCTGGCTTTGGCAATGTATTCCTGGATTCAATAGCTACTCGAAAATTGTCATATGAAGCAGGTAATCATTATACTTAATAGATCTTCATTAATGCTGATGACCGTTGACTGGAGTTTATCTATATATATCTAAGAATGGCTGCTCTCTCTCATCTTTTTCATCTTTCATTTTCTGAAGTATAAAAATTGTATTTTTGAGAGTGTCCCAAACGTCTGTGGATGTAGAGCATTTTTTTATTTGTTTCAACTCACTTGGAGAGTTTATAAGAACAAGTTCGGAACGAGCATTCAAATCAAATTTTTTTCCTAATTTTCTTTTCACCCGAAACCCATAAACCATTTCTAATTAAAATCGCTTGAGCCTGGAATCTCCATGTATCGTAGTTGTTTTTATTTAGCGGTTCAATTCTAGTGTTTGAAATTCCATTTTTTATATATTTTATTTCTTCATTTTTTATATTTTCACTCGATACGCTGGGAAATCAAAAAATATTTTAGATTTTTTTACATATATAATTTACGTTCACCTCGACGACTCTGAGTGTCTAACATTTCCAAATGAGGTTAAAGTATTTAATAAATTTGGGATAAAATAAGTCTTTCATATTCTTTTCTATATTTATAATAATTTAAAATGGAAGAGGACAGAGTAGATGTGTTCTATGTCAGGTCCACAATGTTCAGTCATCGTCAGGAAGAAAGACCCTTTTTTGTCGTGGAGGGTCATAATTAAAATAAATAATTCATTTATTTATTAAAGATGAAGTCAGAATGACATAACAAATATATATGTATTTTTAATATTCAATTAAAATTCTTGTTTTTTAATTAATAACATTAGCCAAAATGACAGCTCGACTGAGTGGGATGATGAAATTTAATTTTTGTTCCAGAGAATGAAGTCAAAAGGGAAATGAGCGGGAACGAATTCAAGAAAAAAATTAGAGAAAAGACTTTAGGAGATAAGGTTTGGCTAACGTTAGTAGCTCTTGAAAGGATCTCATTTGGATCCATAGATATAGATAAAGGCATATTTTAAAATATGTCATCTCATTAATAAATAAATGAATTATTTTGGCTTAATGCAATGAGAAGGATGAATACATCCTGACGTATCCCTGGACCGCCACACAATGATTATTATAAAATTTTCAGAAGTAGATTTATTCTTGATAAAATTATAAGATCACATTATAATTTTTATATATATATACGACGTAATTATTCAGAGCATTTCTATTGTAAAAATATATTATATATATATATATATATATATATATATATATATATGAAAAAAATAATGTCATCTCTTAAATTTGACCATGAATAAAATCTAAATTCTCTGAAAGTTTTATAATTTAACATATGGTTCATACTAAAACCCCTCATTTATTTTTAGATTCTTCCTTTATTTACTAGGTTAGTAAATTGGAAAAAAATACCAGCAAGATTTCATCCCCTCATTTAAATTTCGCTAATATTTTGAACATCCTAAGACAGGCTACACTCCATCGACACTAAAAATTAAATAAAGTAATGACTTTGTTAAATTTTTTTTTTTTTAGTGGATGGTAATGAAAAATATTTTAAATAGCATAAAAAGTAGTAAGCAAAAGACTATTAAATTTGTGTTTTGATGATGATTAGCATTAGCATTGATAGAATTACTGTATCTGCTAAATCAATTAACGAGATGAAAACTTGCTGATTATTTCTCCAATTTCTTTTGTGTTGTTTTTATACTCACTTGTTGAGGTAGTTCCGGAGATTAGTAAGATTTCGGTTGGTTTTCTTATCTTACTTCTTCCTCAAATTCTCTTAGATCAAGACCAGAGGCGGCAAATCCATTCGATGTCCAATGGCCATTTGGCTCAGGTATTTGAAGAAGTTTTTCCGGGGTAATCAGTCGCTCAGAATTCCCTGATTTCCTAAGGTCACTAAACACTAAGAGAGTCTTGAGTCATCTCTTCTTCAACGATAAATTTCACCTTCTCTGTATTTTAAATGATTTCCAATCATATCTAGGCTTTATTCAGCACATTTCTATATGTAGAAAGATCAGAGATCAGAGCAGTAATGAGATCATCTCTTCAAAAAAGTCCAAGTAGATAGACAATCTGAAAATAAAGTCAAAGTATTAGAATAATAAGAATAGCTAAAGGATAAAAATTAATTCTTCAAGTTCAAAAATAAATATAATTAAAAAATAAGAGAAAGTAAAAATCAACATTAGAATAAATAGAGAGGATTAAATTTAACATTTATTAATTCATTTTCATTTTGATTTTGAATAGCCTTAGACTATTGTCCATTTGGCCAGCTTTCAAATTTAACATAAAATAAATAATAAACTTATACAATTATATTTTTTTTCTTTCGAGAGTATTCTTTAGATTTCAATGGAAAAAAATACTATATTATTAGTTTTACTTATGCATACTTAGAGTGATGATGAAATTTTCAGACTTGGTTGAAATTTAATCACCTGTCATATTTGATGATAAAAAGTAATTTTTTCATTGGAAGGAAAACTGCCAGTATTTTATTCATAATTAAATGTAGATTATAAAGCAGGATCAGATGTTAATTAATTTTATAAATCACAGGCATATTTTTGGATCATTTTTAGTATATTCCTTGTTAGTTGGCTTCATGGTTCACAACATCGAAATCAGTCAATTTTCAAAACGATATTCCAAAGCATGATATTGTCTAATAAAATAATCATAATCATCTACATCATCATATATTATATATATATATATATAATTGAACACTGATGGTAGAATTTTCATCCCAAATCTAAATCAAGAGAAAATAGAATATAATCATTAAATTAAATAAAAAAAAGAGTTATTATTGAGGAGTTGAAGTTAATTAAACAATATTTAGAGGAGTTATAGTTTTAAATAAAGCCTGGAATGAAAATATTTCTAACTTGTCTTCAAGCAGCCAGATTCAGAAACATTAACATTTATTTTTTTAAAATTTAAAATAAATTGACTCCAAAGGCATTTTTATTTGATAGCTAATAATTAAATATCAAGAAATATAATTGAAATTTATCTTTATAATTTAAATTGCTGCTGACCAAAAAAGAGAATGAGAAAAGGAAAGTCATTTTTAAGTACGAACTCGTTTAAATATAATTATAAAGATTAATAGAAGTAAAGATTTGGTTTTAAAATTTATTTAAAAAATAAATTAATATAGAAAATAGAGAATTTACTTACTTTTAGTTAAATGATTATAACCTCTCATGATGTCAAAAAGAAAAATATAATTATCATCAAATATTTAATTTGCTTTTAAGATCCTTATTAATCCATCGAAAGATAGAATTATTAGGATAATTTTACAAACAAAATTTCATTGATTTATGCAAAAATAATATTTAAAACGAAACTAATCTTTCCAGTATTAATATTTTACTTGTCATTACAAATCGGAGGCAACGAGAATGACAGTGGCGCTAGCTAGCGGCTTAGAAGAGAAACGAAAGGGAAAAGGAGAGAGAGATAAATTATTTGAATTCAATTGAATTTACATCTGAATTAAAAATATTAATTGATTGTCCTTAGGATAAAAAATAATCTAAAAAAAAAAAAAAAAATTGGAAATAATTTTTTTTTTTTTAACTTTTTTCGGTTACTAAGGCCATTTAGAGGTATGACTTTATTATATACATGTATATTATAATCAGAGTTGGGTTTTATTCATGATTTTGTATTTTTATACAAAAATCACGGGTAATAAAATGCATAAAACTCTGATGTCATTTGTTCTTCAACTCAAACTCGTAATAAAAAAAATTATTTTGGTGAAATTTTTTTCCTCTGAAGTGCTAGGGCCCTTTATGTTTTAAAATAACTCATTAAAAAAAACATATTAAAAATATTTTCATAAAAATTTTTCCCTTCTAAAGGGTATATATTTTTTCATTTACTCCTTCCCTTTGAATAAAAATATACAGAATTTTGTATAAAGATCATTATAATAGATATATTCAATCTAGCTACAAGTGCGGTGTGTAGCGTAGCGCTCCCCCCCCCCCCCCCCAACAGGGAATCAACTGGAGCCGTCCCTATGTGAGCAACATGGAATAAACGCGCGCAACCCCCATAGAAAGACATAAGGGCAAGTTAATCCATAAATGTAAATTAAAAATGAGTAGAAAAATAAAAAATTTGAATTAGATTTATATACAAGATTTTATTTTTCAATTATTTATACCTTTTTTTTGTAGATAAAGAAGATATTATATACATATATGATATTTATATAATGAATAAATATAGTTTTTTAATGATCTTATATATATAAATAAATATATTTATATATATAATTCATATAAATATAAATTAAAAACAGCTTTTTGTAACAATGAAATAGACATAGTACACACATATTTAATAAGTAGACATTCAATTATAATATATTGTAATAAATTAATATTGTTTGTTGCGTATTTATTTACAATTTCCAAATTATTTACAAGTGTTTTTTTTTGTTTCCAGGAAGAATTAGCATCATTTATTATTATTAATATTATGTTTTGTAAATTAACTTCAGATCGATTATAACAGATTTATTTTTTGGTAACAGTCTATAAAATTGGATTTTTTTTATTTACATTGAACAAAAAAATTGTATAAAATTTATAGTAGAAAATTTTTCTTTCAGTCTAAAAATTATTTATCTAAATATAGGGCCTAAGACAAGAAGAAAGTTTATTATTTATATTATCTTGTCTTTGGCAAAATAAAAATTTTAAAACAGATCTCATTTTTTTAGACACTATCATTATTATCATCTTTAGTTTTATTATTATTATTCATTGTTTAATAATAATAATTGATCTTCTAGTCATTTGTGAAGAAATTAAGATAGTTTCGGACTACTTCATTCAACATTGGACTAGATTTTTTTTTCTTTTTTTCACTCAATTATTTATTGCGATATTCTTTGTAGAGCATTGGGTTAACAATAACTTTGGAAAACATAACAAATTTAAATTTCTAAATATAATAAAGATTAGAAAAAGAAAATATTACAAAAAGTTTTTTTTTCACAATCTTGATTTTCTAAGTCCCAAAGATTTTTTAAAATAATCTAAAAAATTTCGTTTCAGAATCGGAAAAATTTTGATCAAAATATTTTTAAAAACAATACATTTAAGGGATATAGAAATCAATTGATTCCACTTACAAACATAGGTAAATGAAACAAGATTAAATATAGAAATCTGACTATTTTGTAATAGAATTATGGACTGAACTTAATAATATTAATTCAATTATTATTATATGTTGATGTTGATGTTGGGACGAAAAAGATGAAAGATAACAGCAATGAAAGAACCCCTTGGATTCCTCAGGTGAAATTTTATCAGTCTTTATATATGCTAGAGGCAAGTGTGCTCAAAAGTTGTCAATGAAATATATATATATATATATATAAAGATAAATTTCCATAACTCCTTGATATATATATATATATATATGTTCTGGAAGGTTTCCGCGACCGGATGTATGCGAAGATAAGTTTTCTCGGGTTGTGTCGCGTGTGATGTTGAGATTTACTCAACTCAGTAAATCTCAACATCACACGCGACACAACCCGAGAAAACTTATCTTCGCATATATATATATATATATATATATATATATGGATATGCAGTAGTCAAAGACAAATAATGGACGAAAAAAATTTCTGCTCATGAATCCAAAGCTTTCTTTCATTGCTGCTAACTATCATCTACATCTAATTTTTACAAAATAGTAAATTTATTTTTTATTTTATTTATTTTTTTTCAAATTATTAAATTTACTAAATTTTGATTTTATATAATATATAACTTTTAATAGGTAAAATACTTTCATAAAACAAACAGATGACATATTTCTATATTTAAACTTGTTCTTATATCCGTAATAATTAAATACAAATTAGTTTAATTTCTTATATTTAAAAAAAAATATTTCTAAATAAACACCAAATAAAAAACAAGCTAGAAGAATAAAAATAAATTTAAAAAAAGTGTATACATATTATGAATAATGAGAATATCAGTTTATTAAATATTTTTTTTCTAGCTGTTTAATTTTTTATAAAAATTAATTAAAATTTAATTGAAATATAAGTTAACATTAAGATTTTTTTTAAAATTTATTTCGAGAGTTTTTCAAAATTGTATTTTTAATTGAATTTTTCCTTTTTTTTTTAGAATAAGATCATCACTTTATTTTATTATGAGATAGTCCCAAAAAAAAGTCTAGATTATAAAATTTTACGAACTTTAGGATTGCTGACTTTAGGACCACTCTGTTTTATTACATATTATTGCTTTTGTTATCATGTCAACAATAATATATAGTATGGAATAAAAGTAAATGTCGTTTTTTTTTGTTTTTTTTTTTTAATGAATAAAATTTCAAAATTAATTTTACCTGATTTCATAAAAAAAATTATTATTTTTTTCAATTTGAATGAAAAAATCGAATAGAATAACAATACAATAAAAAATAAAGTATTGTTTCAACAACTTTAAGTATAGGGGATTTTTTTTTTAATTTTTTGTTTTCTTTTTATACCTATTTCTAAATCATTATAAAATGAATATATATCTGTGTGCATATAAATTAATGAATCTAGCTGTTAATAACATTTCAACAGTTAGCTAATTTTTAATGAATTAATTAAAAAAATGGAAAACAATTAGTCTCAAGATATATATATATATATAGTGTATATATATACGTATTTCTACAATGGAAAAACTAGAATTGAATAATTATAAAGAACAATGAGGCCCTATATAATTTAATTACAGATATTAATAAACATCTAGATTATAATCTGGGGTTGAAATATAAATCATTTTAGGCATAATTATAATTATATGAAAAAAGTGCTCCTGTAAGTATATCTCATAATTTAAAAATAAAATAAAATATTTTGTATAAAAATATAAAATAGCATAATAGTAATACTTTAAAAAAAAAACGAAAAGTTTAATTAGGCCTTTTATAAAATGAAATCGTATGATTCCGATTAAAAACAAAAACAAAAACAAAAAAAAAAAGGAAAATTAATATTGTATAAAAAATGTTTTTTTTCTGCCTATTTAAAAATATTTTTTGGTTCCCGAATGTTTTGTTATATTTTTTTTTATTTTTTTATTTTTATATATATTTTTTTTTCTTTTTCTTAAGATGAGATCCAAATAATCTTCTGTTATACAAAGAATAAAGTTTATATATATGAGTGTTGCTTATACGTATATTAACTCAAGAGTTTTTTTTTTTTTTTTTTCGATTTTCTTTTTTTTTACGTTATCATATCACACACGGCACATTCATTCAATTCAGTTTATTAAACAATCGTCCCAATCCCACAGACCAATTTTTTTTTTTATTTTTTTTTTTTTTTTTTTTTTGTATTTTTCTTAATAACTTGAGAGTCCAGAGAGAAATGGAGAACAACAATTATGACGAATTGTTAATGGAGTCTTATTACCGTTTATGATATTAAGTTCAAGCACCTGACATCACCTTGTCGCCGTTGCTGTTGTTGTTGTTGATGTTGACGAACTTGTTGAATTTGAATAATAATTTGAATTAGAACCAGATGTAATTCTTTTTTGTTGAGATAATAGTTGTTTTCGTTTTTTGATAGTAGGTCTATCTTTATTGTGTTGTGCTTGTTGATGTTGTGCTGAAGGAATTTGTTGTTGTGGAACAGATGAAGCAGGTAGTTGATGTAGTTGATTATTAGCATAACCACCTATACTTGGCGTTCGATTATTTAATACATTATTTGGACTTGAAGTATTATTATTATTATTATTGCTGTTACTAGAGTTGTTGTTATTTACTAAAAATAAAAATAAAAACAGTAAATATATATATATATATATATAGAAAATAAAAAAAGAATTTTATATATCATGTGTTTTGGTCCATGAAGTAATAATGAAATACAAGATGTGGATATTATAGCTGGATAATCGTTAATAAGTAAATAAAAGAATAGCCCGCAAGCTCTGGGGATGGTCTTGACCAAGACCGAAACGTCAGCCTAGAGGGCCAATAAATGAAATAATTTTAGCTGCTATTTTTTCATTTACTTATTAATAAAGAAATACATATAACCAAATATTTATTAATTTAAATAAGCGAAAAAGGTAGGTATCGCCGGGAGTGCACCACGGATCTGCTGATGCCCTACTACTGGACCACACAAATTTCTTGAATTGGAAGATATATTGCAACTTTTTGTACCCAAGTTATTATAAGGTCAGTTCGTAAAAATACAAAACGTATTTTTACTATTTTTCGATTTATTTGCAGACTTGGTTGATGGCTAGCAAGCAATTTCGATGGACAGGCCTGTATAAAGCATAAATCCTTATTTTTATGTTTTCCTTTTGAACATAATATGGAGAACAATTTGAACGTCTTTATTTATACTTTAAATAATTTCAAGAAAACAGGAATTAACCTTTGCATTTGCATTTGTCTGAAATTTATTTTACTTTTCTACATAATCACCCTGTATATTGAGACATATCCCATCTCTACAAGTCCTTGAACGCTGGCGGCAAAGAAGTCTTTTGGTTGCTGTCGTAATTGCTTAATCTCTTAGATTAGATTAATTAATAATTGCTAGATGATTATCATGATGGCTTCCAAGCGTTTTAATTGCAAGGTGCATAAGTGGTGAAAGAGGTGAAATCCACTGAAGGAGTGCCGATATGTCTCCGAAATATTTAGATATATTGGCTTGTAAACAAATAAAAAATTGCTGATATTGCTTTCTCAAATAATCTCTTAGATTACGGCTTCATCAGTTTCGAAGTGACGGCCACCCAAATGACTTTTTCTGGGATGAAAAATACTGGGGACTAAGTCGGGACTGTAGGGGTTTTGCCATATGGGACTAAAGAAAAAATGGAAAACTGAGATAAGGAGGAACTTCTTATTAAAATTAAGAGATCACCTTTGGAGAACATTTTTTAAAGGTGTCTAGGAACCAATTTTTCAGTGTCAGAAGTTCAAAAAAAAATAGTCGATTTTTTTGGCCAATCCTATATATATATATATATATATATATGATTCAGATTTTTTGTTAGATGATCTTTGAAATCCTTTGTGAACACCAATGGATATATATATATTTATACAGGGTGTTTCAAGAGGAATAGAAAATATTTTAGGGGGTGGTAGTATAGACGAATTGCAATAAAAAATTCCATATAACGTGTCCAATTTTTAATGAGTCCAGAAGAAACACAGCTCTTGGTATTACACCGTTTGCTATGGGCGTATTTAATTTAACGATTATCAACAGTAGTGTGTTGTGTTGTTGACATTAAATTCAAACTGACATTGTGATTTGTTGGCCAAATGTACTGTATCGTTTAAACATGCCGTACGTATTTACACATACCACCATATCGGCATACTCAGGATGTGTAAATACATGGGGCAGGTTTAAACGATACAGTACACTTGGCCAACAAATCACAATGTCAGTTGAAAACATTCAATGTCAACAACACAACACACTACTATTGATAATCGTTAAATTAAATACGCCAATAGCAAACGGTGTAATACCAAGAGCTGTGCTTCTTCTGGACTCATTAAAAATTGGACACATGTTATATGGAATTTTTTATTGCAATTCGTCTATACTACCACCCCCTAAAATATTTTCTATTCCTCCTGATGCTTTTGTGTTTTTAAAAATTTATACAATTTTATATATATCTAGACAGCGGCGTAACTAGCCTTTCAGGGCGGAGGGGGCAAAGCTCAACAGGGGGGCCGTTTTTCGACCGACCTTTTTTTTTTTAGTATACGAATCTCGCTCGACCTTTTTTTTTAGTACTCGAATCTCGTTTGATCTATTTTTTTGTAATTTTTCTCCTGATTTGTGATATAAAATGAATTTATTATGAAATTTAAAAAAAAAAGCCGGAGATTTTGGGGGAAAGCCGGATGCGCGAGGAGCGCCAAAAGCTTGATGTGCCTGGAGCGGGGGGGGGGGGGGGGGGCGAGCGCCCCTCTTCGCCTCCACCTGGATACGTTACTGTATCTAGATTATTAAATCATGGATTTTTACTTTCTCTTACCTCTATATATATGTTAATATATATAGAGAGAGAAAGTATTGGTTTCATGTCAAAAATTCGATGTCGAGATTTTGATGGATCTTCACGTTTTGAGGTCCCCTGAATCCAAAAAAGTGGTTTTCGCGACATGGTCTGTCTGTCTGTCTGTCTGTCTGTGTTTCTGTGTGTCTGTCTGTGAACAAAATATCTCAAGAACGAAAAGAGCTACGAAGTTGAAATTTTATATTTAAGTTAGGCACCCCCCTGGGACCTGACACGAAGCTTTTCAACAAAATTGGCCAAAAAGTACTAGTACTTTACTGATGCAATTTTTCAGTTTTTTTCGATTTTCTCAAAATTTGCTCCAACGATTTTTTTTTAAATTCAAAAATCAATTATTTTTTAGATGCTCTTTAAAATGTATATTCTCATTTTGCGATTGAAATCTTCTGAAGACCACTTTACTCTTGTATTTCATAGGGAAGGATAGGAGAAATGGTTGCCATGGTAACAAAATATAAATATTTCCCATACTTATAAATTTTACATCTGAATTCATATGTTCCGTACTGTCGGGAACTAAATATATTTCGACACGAAAAATCTGGTGTGACAAGCACAGAACACAACTTTCGATTACCGAAGGTAAGAGAAAGTTGTGTGCTGTGCGCCAGTCACACCAGATTTTTTTTTATTTCTAACAACTAATATCAATGAATGTCAATTAAGTTAGTATATTAATTCACAGTATCGCTAAATTTCGGACTACAAGAATTTAAATAACCGAATATGGTACTGTGGTCTAGTAGCAGGGCATGCTAAGCACAAATCGGCAGATCCGAGGTGCAACTTTAGATGGCAGCTACCTATTTCGCTTATTTAAATTAAGAAATATTTGGTTATATGTTTTTTATATAGAAAATATTTTAACATATAGTTAATATTCATAAGCTTTCAAAACAAAACTAGGTAAAGCCCAGAAGCTGGTTTTTCGCTTGCTGGGATATTTTCTACAGAAATTTTATGGTCAGAATAGTCGTCTGGTAAGTCTGGTAAGCAAGAGTTCCAGATACAATTCAGAATCGATTTCCCTGTACATAAATTTTCTCAAACTAAATAAATAAATTTATTTTAATCATAATCATAAATAGACTGTGAAGAATTTTAGAAAGATATAAATAGAATCGTAGCCAGTGGAGGTGACAATTCGTTAGAGACCGAAACTTTGACTGGGATATTTTGTTAAAAGTTTATATATACTAACAATGTTGAACCATATTCGTATGATGTCGTTGTGGCCGTTTGGCCGTACATATTCTGTGGTTGTTGAATTTTCCTTTTCCTCCACCTCCGCCTCCGTGATCACCAGCAGCCGGTAGTGGGTATGGTGTTGCTATTAGACCAGGGCCTATAGATTGAGGTTTGTAGCCTAAGCCGGAACTTTCTGAATCCTATAACAAACAAAAATAAGTGATAATTAAAATGGAATTAATTAGTTTAATTATATATATATTGAGTAAATATTATGAAAACTAAAATATATGAAAGTAGAGATTTAAAAAAAAATTCATAATTTTTCTGACTTGCTGATGTCATCATAAAAATATTTGAATATTGTATTGCGATTTATGATAGAATTAGCAAAAGAAAATATATAATAATAAATAAATGGTATTGACATCAATAAGATAGAAAAATTTATATTTACCCCTTTCTGGTGAATTATTTAAGCGACAAATGAGCGATTTTATAGGAATTGAAAAAAAAAACGTCTAAAAAGCCCATAACTTCGTACATTCCTATGGTCATATGTCTCTTGCAATAAAATAAAAATCTCATTATTATATAAATTATTAACAATTAAATAAAAAAGGTATAGTTGGGTTCAGAATGATAAATAGTTTGACATAAAACTCAATTTCGCCAAGATGTCCCTTATGATAATTCACTGAGTTGGGTTCGATATGATTATAATCACCGTTAAGAGAAGGTCAGAAGGAACTGAATTCTTGGGCTTAGTCTGAAAAGTGGCCTGAAGTGCTCATGAAATACAGAGATAATGTACGACGGCCCTGGTTATAATCTTTTCATATATTTTTTTATTTTGATAAATTTTGAGCAATTTTTTTAAAAATAGATTTATAATTAAATTCTAATTTAAAATAGTTTATTAAAAAAAGAATTTTTTATAAATAATAAATTCATGGGGGGGGGGGGGGGGGGCAAAGAAAATTAAGTCTTGTGCATTTATAATTTGCATGAATGTCTTGACAAACTGATTAAAATTTTTATTTATTAATATATTAAATTTGTTTTAAGTTAATCATCTTCAATCAAAAACCCATGAAATATCAACAAGAAGACCTAAATGAAAATATAATAAAAGTTTCACTTTAATAAATTATATTTCAATAAGAACAATAGAAATTAAAAATAATTGAAAATCCAACTGCAGCTGTTCTTTTTTTAACTTTAGGCAAGGTTAAAGGACAAAATAAAAAGTAATTTTCAAATATTTTATTATCCTTTCGAAGGTATAGGAAGAAGAGCCACTGCCTATTCAAAATTTGAGGACAAAAAAAACTCATTTGGCAATTACTTTTTAACCTTGCCAAAAATAAACGTTATAATATAGTTGAATTTATCATAATAGAAAAATTGGTGGTGGGGGAAAATTTTTTAAATGTCTTTAGAAAATAAGTTAAATTTAAAATTTAAAAAAAAATATCAAATTTTAGAAAAATTGCTCAAATTTTTTTTTTTTTTAGATTAAATAGCAGGCTGAGATGAGTTGTGTAAAGGGGTTGGAGAATAATAACCAGCAGATTTATCGCTCCACTTGATGTCCTTTATTTGGCAGATATTTCGATGCATAGGACACGCATTATCTTCAGTGCCGCGAGGATATAGTAGGTGGGCTTAAGTCTAATTTTATTAAATGCCTTAGGGGCGTTAAACATGTTTAACGGCACTTAAGATGATGCGTTCCTATCCATCGAAATATCTGCCAAATAAAGGACGTCAGGTGGAGCGATAATTCTGCTGGTTATTATTCTCCAACCCCTTTACTTTTTTTTTATATTTGTTTATAATTGATTAAATAAATTAGGAAAGAGCAAGTACAAAATCAACAAAGCCTTTTGATGCCAAATGTCCAATGAGACGTTTCGTACAAAATTTATTTTTCCATGTGTAAAGAAAAAAATGGCAGCTAGTATGGCTGGTCTGGGAACACATTTAGGCCCACAATATTAAATTTTTTAAGAATAAAAAATTACGAAAAAGAATATTAGTAATTTATAAACATAGGCCTATTTATTAAAATAATAAAGATCTGTAGGTTTATTTTGTTGTCTCGTTAATCAAGTAAAAATATCATTTCATTTCATTAAAATCATTTAAAATAAAAATTTAATTTAATTTCATTAAAAAAAACCTTAAATATATTTGAGAGCTCACCGGAATATTCCCGGTATCCCGGTGGACCAGTCTAGCACTGCCATCTAGATATTAATTCTTTTATTAGGCTCTCTATTCTAATGTTTCGGTCTTGGTCTCAGCATAGAGGGCCTAATAAATGAAATAATTGAAGCTTAATGAATGAGTGATGCCGAGAGAAATATAGACCGAAACTCCTCGACACGCTGATTTTTCGGCAAGGGTGTAGGAATGGAAAAACAAAAATAAAGTTTTTTATTTTTCCAAATGAGTTTAATTCCGAGGACAAATGGCTTTCTTAATGGCTGTTATTGCAATGTTAACGGAGTGTAAAATGAGGTACTACAATGTCCCTTATGTTAAGCTATTATACAAAATACTTTTGTTGACATTATGATTGTTTTCAGCTCTCTCTGAAGAAGAGCCTTTGTGCCTTCGAAATATTAGGAATTAAACTCATTTGGAAAAATCAGCGTGTTGAGGAGTTTCGGTCTAAATGAAATAATATCTAGCTGCCATTCTTTTCTTTACACATTAACGATTATCCAGCTAGAAAATCCACAGTTTGTAACATTTATTAGTCCATCTTCAGTCAGTTTTCAATAGTCCTTATTAGTCCTTATAAGCTTATATCTAATTTAGGCACAAAGGTGTCTTAAACACTCGCCCTTTTATAAAATATACTTGTGCACTGAGTTTTGTATATCAAGAACAATGATAACTTTGTGCCTAAATTAGATATAAGCTTATAAGGACTAATATATTTTGTCCGAAACGTCTCCTTCGGCATTTGGGATCCAAAATACAAAAGCAGCAAAGAAAACAAATTCTTTGCTGCTCTTGAACTTGCTGTTTCCTAATTTATAATATCAACAGTAATTTCTCTTCTGATTATATCTTTAAGGGATAATTTTATTTTTTTCTCTTTGTGAGTTTTGGCTCAACCCTTATTCAAACAATTTTTCTTAATAGATAAGAATGAATTAGATGATTATATTTAAATCCTTATTCTTAATATTAATTAATTAACAACTGATTTTTTTGATTAAAAAATGTTTTGAGACCAAACTTCACAAAACTAATGAGGGATTAGTTAATTTTGACCTAGATCAATGGGGGGTGAACATAAATTTTATGAAGCACGCAAGATATAAATGATAAAATTTAGCCTTTTGCAAAAAATCCAGATGAGAGCATTTTTGGAGAAAACAAGGGCTAATAATTAATTTAAATAAATTTTGAATGTTCGCCACCATTGGTCTAGATGTTTTATTAACTTTAGACTTATATTCTTTATAAAATTTAAAAAGTTATTATATTAAAAAAATTTATAAGCACTTTATTTTTAGTAGAGTGCTTATTAACTATAATAATCACCTAATTTAGTATTCGCTCAAAAAGAAAATGTAAATATTATATAAAAACAAAACAATAGCTGCCAAATTTCTTTCGGGACACATTTCTTTCTTCAAAAAAGCAATAAAATTCCTCTATAATAAAAATATTTAAATTATTAGAAAATATTATACTAATGTCAATAATTAGAAATAAATTTTCAAATTAAAACAAAAAATAAATACCAATTATATCACTTTTTCCTATTTTAACATTTTTTTTTTAATTAAATATTTTGCAAACTATTTAAATAAAAATGTTTACAAAATAACTGTTATACAGGTCTATTCTCTAAGCAAAAACGTTAACTTTTAACATCTTAAATCAGCGTTAATTCATTTTAACACCTACATGCCTCAAATTGATATTCAGTAAGTAAAAACTTAAGAGGTTATCGTGGGGTAAAAACATGAACAAGCAGAAACAGCTAACTTCATATGGTTCGTTAACACCTGGTGCTAAAAAGTAAAATGTTAACGTAGCTGTCAAAACTTGGTTTCAAGTTTTTTAAAGCTGATGTTATTACTTTACTTTTAACACCCAATTTATTATGTTAAATTTTAATGCCTGTTTTTAGAGAATAGACCTGATAAAAAGCTTTAAATTAGGAACCCCTTTTAACAAAATTTAAAAAATTAATTAATCATTGATAGACATTTTTGAAAAATGAGAAAATCTTGAGATAGTTGAAAGATGTCGAAGAGACTAAAAAAAAGTAGTCAACGAAACTGTACCTGTGTAAGATGTAATTAATAATTAATATATGTATCGGTAAAAGTCTATATGGCTAAAGATGTCGAAGAGAAAAAAAGTAGTCAACAAAAAATTCCTCATTCAATCGGATTTCCCATTAGGCACTTAGGCTATCCTTTGTGCCATAAAATGAAGGGAGGGGGGGTGAAATTGTCTTGCATATTCCGCCCCAGGAGACATTTGATGAATAATTTTTGAGACAATCTGAACTCAGGCTCAAATTAATTGTAACTTGAAATCTGAGAACCCGAGCTTATACCGCATTGTCACTTGTCTCCTAAACTTCACGTTTGTGACGCACTTTTGTCAAAGACTATTTGCTTTATATTGTCTTATTTATACGGTCGATTATCCATAGTAAGTAAAATCATGTGTCACTGGTCTCAAGATGAAATTATTCGCCAGTTTTCTCTACATATTTTGATACTTTAATTCATAAGAAATTTTACAAAGAATATTTTGAAAAATTCAATTTTGTTTTAGCATTCTATATTAGATACTAATTATGATTCGTTGGGTTCCTAATTTATTTCAGAAATTTATCTAAAAGAACAAAATAAAGGTAATAAAATATTTTAATTGAGTATTGGTACTTTTAAAACAGTATTAAGGGGAAATGGATTAGGATATCAATTAAAAACAAAATGATTTAAAATATATTTCTATATATGTGTATATAAATATATATATATTTCTATATATATATATATATATATATATATATATATATTCTGAAAGACAGACTTCTACAACTGGGTGTATGCGAATTCGCTTAAGATAAGTTTTCTCGGCTTAAACCAAGAAAACTTATAAAATAAATAACAAAAAATAAAAAAAATTGCCTTTTCTTTCATATAAAATATTTCTAGTATCATTTTCATTTCCAAATAAAAACAAATAAAATAATAAGACTTTATAATTCACCTTGTGATTGATCCTTAAAATTATATCATAATTAAATTTTTGATATTATCAAGATAATGCAAAATAAAAATAATTATTTCATTTTAATGGATAATAGTATTTTTCAACAAAAAAATAAAAATTTAATGATTCATTTATATTAGTAATTAAATGATACATTATGAATTAAAACAATTTTTGGTTAAACAATCATTTATTTTAAAAAATATTTTATTGTGTGTAGATGGCCATAAGGAAAATCAATTTTAATTCTAAGGAAGGTCGGCCAAAAATAAAATACTTTTGCATATTATCCGTTTATTTGTAGATATTTCGATCCCAATGATATGGAATTATCTTCAGTAGAATCAACAGATGATTGGACTGAAGATGATTCCATAGCACTTTGATCGAAATATCTACAAATAAACGGATAATACGAAAAAGACGGTCCTTAGAATTAAAATTAAAAATATTTTATTATTAAAGACCTTTATAAAGTATAAAATATTTGTAATGTATAGAATCAAAAATTATTTTTCTTTTTTTATTTAATTTATAAATTTGAATGAGAATGGCTTATACCTATATAAAAAACAATATCTTAATAAAAATAATGATCTTCCTCCACTAATCTCGTGAAGAACAAAAAAAATTAAAGAAAAAAATTAATAATTTTCATTTAGTATTTAAAGGAATTTTGAAAATTTGCTATATCAACTTTAATCAAGTATTTTATAACAAATTTCATTAAAAAATCTAATTGAAAATTATACTTTTTTCATTTTATTTGAGTGGCAGTTGTTCTTAATAAAAACATTATTTGTCTTATTGTTTAATACTTTTTTACTTAATTTAAAATATAATATGAGAATAACTTTTGAGAATAAAAATAAATGTTTATTTATCATTATTATTATTATATAAAAGAAAAATGAAATGAAAATGTTTTTCTCTTAAAAGGCATCATCAGATTTTGAAAGAAAAGACAATCCATACCTTTGGTTTAAAAAATTGAAAGAAAATAATCATCTAATTATAATTTTACAACCACCATTTCTATTATAAGCTTTATTTATTTTTTTTTTTTTAATCAATGACTTCTATATCCTCAAAATTCTAACGGTAGATATATAATGATCATAGAATATAAAAAAAGTGAGATTTTTGTGTATTGCCAACTTTAAGAATATTTTTCTCTTCATAAAATAATAGCTTTGCTTTGTAATCATTAATTTGGGATGACGATTTCCCTAACAATCATTTGAACTTGACTGATTTTGTTTTCTTCATGTTTGGTTTTTGTGTTTATTTTGCTTTGGTTTTGTTTTTCTATAGTTTTGTTTTTTGGGTTTTTTTTTAAATATTGCTTCCTGTTTGTATGATTGTTGTAAAACGTATGTAATAATAACAATTGTAAACAAAAAGAATTGTAAAACCGAATGGTTAAAAAAAAAAATGTAAAAATTTGTGAGTGTCTATGGCTGGCAATGCCAAAGGGGGAATAAATTTAAAAAAAAAACTTGACACAATTATTAGTCATCATTATGCCACAATTTTTTTTTTTTTAATAATATATTTTCTTTATCAATCACATTAGACGGACGGTATTTATAAATAATCTACAAAAAGCTAAAAGAATTTAACGGAAACTAAATTTTTCTGGATAACATCTAAATTCTCTAAATTTAGATTTTTATTAAAATTCTTTTATTCTCAGAGTTTCTGATTATTTTAAGGTATAGAAATAAATTGATTTTAAAATTACCGGAAACTAGCTATTAATAAGCTTTTTTTATTAGTGATTTTATTAAAGCTAATATCTACAATTGCACCACTTATGAAAATTTCATTCAAATTCGTATTGTGCATCTTGGTTTAACATTTTTTATTAATATGTCAATTGGCCATTCCTTTTTTTTGGAAATTGTTGTTATGCTTACAATCTTAAATGATTATTACGATTTTTTTTTGAAAATATAATTAGGTGATTACTTCCTTTCAAAAAAAAAAAAAAAAACGAAAAAAAGAATTATTAAAGCACCTTAGGTTTCTTATTGCCTTTCCGTTTTTGTTTAAGTTTTTTAAATAGTAAATGCTTTAGTACAAATTTTCGCCGTTTTGCTTCTTTAATTTGACTGGCGATACGTACACTATCGCTCGACGCGCCTTCAGAAGAGACACCTTCGCTGCCTGACGATGCCGAACTCAAGAGATGATGATGATGAAGATGATGATGATGGTGATGGTGATTATGGTCCACGTCGTGTGGATTCGTATTAGGTCCCATGGTCATCATAATAGGAGCTCCACCACCTCCTAATGAGACTGTGTTATTGCTGACAACACCCAATCCTGTGCCAGTGATCAATCCGCCTACGAGTATCGGCGATTGAGGTTGGATAGGGAATTTCTCTCGGATCCATCGTCTATATTCGATCACTTCGTCTGTGATTCGAATTATTCGACCAAGGATACTAGAACAAGAAATGAATACAAAAGTTAAGTTTAAAGTGGTCTAAATAAAAGCAAAAATATATATTTCTCTTAGAAATTAATTATGATTAATAATTTGATGTGACGACTTTGTAGGGAAATGGATTTAATTTAATACAGATATATACGGGTAATCAGTTAACTTAGGAAAGGAGCGGGTACCCAAAAGGTGAGCCTCTATATTTAATTAAACTCCAATTATTGAAACGTTACAAGCTTGAATTATTCCACTAAAGCCGAAACGATTTAATAATTGTAGTTTAATTAAATATAGAGACTCACCTTTTGGCTGCCAGCTCCTTAGTTAATTTAAATAAAATATAATGACAAAATTTTTTCTTAGGGTCTCGCTTATTGTGAGTAAATAGATGGCAACCACGAGTTACTCGAGGCATTTCTCCAGTTTCCTTTATGCCAGTCTTTCTCGTCTCTTATTAAGCTTAGTGAAGGCGTGCCCCTTGAGCTCAGTCGCGTTTGTATTTGAAATGTTGACTCTCAAATATGGGACAAAGACTAAGAAAGAAGATAAATGATATTGATAAGAGAGAAAAAAATACAAAAATATAAAAAGAAATAATAAATTACAATTAATTTGTCGACTCCGCTCTGTGATATTTTATTCAAATTAGAAGTGTTAATGATAGTGAATAAAAATTTCAAATACGCCTGAAGAGAGGCAACTGGAAAGTAAAGAAATAAAAAAAATCATTTTTTTTATCTAGAGACAACTTCAAATCGACAAAGAATTTGTACTAAAAAAAAAAAAAAAAAAAAACTAAATAAAATCCAAATTTATAGTTGATATCTGTTTTTATGATAAAAATCATTAACGTAAATAAGAGAAGGACGGTGTAGGCTAGCATAAATAAAACATTTTTATTTAAATTTTGTCAACATTTAGGGAATGCATCATTCCCATCCTCAGGCGATAAATTGTTAAAGTTGCTTAGGTGATTACATAGCGGTTCATACAAAAATATAGTAGAAATTTGCAATTGTATACCTCTATGTTTCTACATTCTAAGCAACATTAACAATTTATAGTTTTGAGAATGGTAATGATACATTCACAAAACGTCAAAGAAATTAAAAAAAAAAATTCTTTGCTGGCTGCCTAGACCATTCAGAAGAACATCTTAATTATCACTCGCCCATCGAATTTCTTCTTCAACATAAATGAATTGGTGTCAAACATACTACGAACCCACGAAATTCTAAACCTAATTATACGAGGGTCATCCGGAAAGTAGTACCCGTTTGGGAATAAAAAGAAAAACTAGAAAACTAATGAAGTACGTGGCTATTGATTTACATACAAGGAACGGAGTAGGAGCAGCCAAAAATTAAAGCCTCCGATTTTATTACAATTAACAAGACGTTTCGGAAAAACTTTATTTTCCCCCATCATCAGTCTTTCAAATTATATCTGCCCCGGAGTTGATAAAAGGGCACAATATCTTTATTATGTATTCTATTTATGGATGAGTTATTCATTTTGAAAGAGATAAAAAACAAGAAGAAACTACATTGGCTGTATTTTCTTCTTCTATTTTTACCTCTTTCAACATCTACTCTACAGCCATACATCCCCCTGTTACAGTTATTCATTTGACTTGTTTAGTGAGAATCTAGTAGATATTAGCAAATATTTATGTTTTAATGAAAAGAATATACATTAAATTACTTCTACACATAATCACCGTGCAAATTTAAACATTTGCCATAACGTGAGAGAGTTTTTGTATTCCGGCTTCATATTCCTCCGACGCCAGTGTTTTAAGAAGAACTTCTTTCTGTTCTTCATCACTTTCAAAATTTTTTCCGGCCAAAAAGTCAGGTCTGGGCTTTAGTGTAGATGGTTGATAGTTTCCCCACTTGAGTTGCAAAATTTGTTGTTTTATCGCAGCCATATGAGGCCATCCAACCATCCACCCTATAGCCCATACCTGGCTCCTTAAAATTTTTCTTCAGATTTACATCTCTTTACTAAATTCAAAGAGCGGCGGAGGAATATGAAGACGGAATACAAAAAATCTTTCACCTTATGACAAATGTTTAAATTTGCATGATGATTATGTAGAGAAGTAGTTTAATGTATATTCTTTTCATTAAAACATAAATATTTGCTAATATTTACTAATTTTTCCTTTTATTCCAATACGGGTACTATTTTCCGGATGACCCCCGTATATTTACTTTAAATATTTTTATTATTAAATAAAATATTAAAGATGTCGCGAGGATTTTAAACTTTAAATAAAAAGCTAAGTGATTGTAGATTGCCGTAAGGAAGTTACTTATATATGACAATACTATTACTTTAAAAACATCCGAGTGTTTGCTGCTGACATTCTCCGTGAACCTTTTTATTTAAATTCCAATTTTTTCTAAGGACCGTCTGCCAAAAATTTGCAAATTATCCGTTTATTTATAGATATTTCGATCCCAGTGAGATGGAGTACAGTACAGTACAAGCAACAGATGTTTTGCAAATCGTCAATTTCTCCCATCGAATATGACAAAGTAAATTAGCATTCCATGGATAATACTCAAAGTTATTTAATTCCTGGCCTACGGTCCTTAGGAAAAATTGAAATTTAAATAAAAAGGTTCGCGGAGAATGTCAGCGGCAAACACTCGGATGTTTTTAAAGTAATAGTATTGTCATATATAATTAACTTGGGTAACGATTAATAAGATTTAAACTTTCGGCCGTAGGTTCTCGTTGAAAAATTTTGTAAATTAAAATTAATGCTTGTTTCATCACTACATCTTGACTCCTTGCCTTGGATTAGTCTTCATGAAATAAACTTTAATTTTTAGTATTTAAAATATTTTTTTTTTTTGTTAAATGCTTTAAAAAATATTTAAAATCATTATATAATGGCTCTAGAAGTTGTGAGGGCAAAAAGTTATAAAAAAAAAAAAATATTAGATAATATTTGATAAATATTTACCTAAACCGACTACAGTCGTGTTGTATTGCAAAAGGACTCATTGCTTGTAAGAGGGTGATATATGCATATTCGAAAGCATGCTTGACTTGAAGTGCTCCGTAGGACGATCGACCAATATCGTTTCCGGGGGTGAGTGGATCTTCAATGCAGAGTACACTCGGCCGATGACCACCTGCCATGTCTCTTTGAAGCTAGAGGAAATAAACACACAATACAATTAGAATGCATTATTTATATTGGCTTATTTATAGTTAAAGTCAAGGTTATATGTGAAATAATTTAAAATTAAATTAGAAGTTAAATGTTGTAAGATGAATGGAGGAGAGTGAATTAATGAATCATTGTTATAAAAGTCGGCTGAAATTGACGGCAGTCCGAAAACAGTCAAATGTTATCTCTTCCAATTGATATTTCAGATATTAAAAAAAAAAAAAAATAGATTTATCGCTACACATGTGCGTTATGAACCGGTACAACAAGAAGAGTCGCACTCCTTGTGACAGAATACTGTTATGTCAGAGTAAGAAGGGGTAGACAAAACCAGTAGGCATCGTTCATCAACTCATTCAAAGATCATCAAGTGAAAAAAAAATATTTTCTTAGAAAGATAAATTCTTTGTATTTTTATAAAGTATTAACTCAAGTCACAAGTTAACCTATCGGTAAATATTAGTTTTGCTAGAGGACGTGATAAGTTGGAGGCAAAGGAAATTTTGCTAGTGTCAGAAAAATAGAGGTAGGGGAATCCCTTAACAGTCCTTTTTGGTGGAATGGAGGGGTGGGGGGATGTGATTTTTGAAGAAGTCAAATAAAATTCCTTCATAAAATAAAATAGAATAATTGTCTAACTAATTATTTTTGCTCGTAATATCTTTACATTATAATAAAAAGAAAACCAAATACGGAAGCTGAGTTAGGCGGAACAAGTAACAAGCCTATGGAATGTCACTCGCTGGTTGACATCATCAAAACAACTTAGCGTCATTTAAGATTTTTCATCCCCCCCGTTTTAATAATACCAAATCAAAAATTTCTTTCAATATTTTCCTTGGAATATTAACTAACAAGTTCCATCAGTAAAGTACTAGAACCCGAATTTTCCAAAAGACGAGACCTAGTGCAATTTCATATTGGTACCGGAAATACAGTAGTAGATTATATACTGTATTTAAAATTTTAAAATAAAAAATAAAAAAAAAAAAAAAAAAAAATTTTTAAAAAAGTATAAGATAAATATTTGTATAAGGGTGGTGACAACCAGAGGTGTTATTTGGGGGGGGGGGGAGCAGGGACCCAGGAGTATCCCCCCCCAGGACTCTGATCTTTTTAAAATTGTATAATATTCTAAATAAAATATTTTGTAGTAAGGAAGAAAGAAAAGAGCGATTGAGACTACGTTTATTTTGTTTATTAGTCACTGCAACCATCCTCAGGGCTGAAATGTGTCAATAAAACTTCTCAAAAAGTCGAATGGCGCAATTGTATAAAATATTTATTTATTGCCATTTAATAAGGACCAAAGGCGAGTCAAGGTTAGATCTAACTCCCAAGAAAAATTTGAAATGAAACGGGTAGAAATTTTTTTGGGATATTGAGGGCGATCAGCTCGATTGGCTACAAATGAATTTTATAGGAAATTCAAGAAAAAAAATAAAGTTCCTCCAATCACAAAGAAAAAATTGTAGAAAAAAGTTCCCCCCTCCTGATCATTTCTTTTAGATTTGAAAAAACTTAATTTGCTTTTATGATAAGAGTAATTTGTTGACGGACAAAGGTAATTCGGCCTCATCTAGGGTTACATTTTTATGTCCGTTCAGTTTACCAGAGGTAAATTTTACCTGGCCTATTTCATTAATTTTTTTCTTCCGTCTCAATTTTATTTATCCCTAATTTAGAGACTACTGCAAACAATATCACTACACAATATTTGTTTTTCTTTTAAGACTAATTTAATCATTTTGGACTGTAAATAATTAGAAAAATGTGTAGTTATCATATTTTAAAAGCTTTTTATAATTGTTTTTTCTCTATATTTTTATTTTAGTGACATTTTCATCATACGAAGTTGAAGTTGACAGTTAAATTTAAACATTACGTCGATAGTGGATGCATGTTATGTACTAAATATAAACTTTCTTGATTAGACAAAGTCAGAAGAGAATACTGTACTTTTTTTATTATATATACTCACATTAAGTATTCTAATTGAGGAACTAGAACTAATACATAGAAAAGAGAATCTGGTATGACTAAATTCACATTACAACATAATTAATAAAACTAAAATATAAAAAAAAGGTGTTCCTACCTCCTCTTTTGGAATGTAGCTGCCTCCTTCTTTTATTCGTATACCAACTTTAATGTAATTAAACTTTCGGCCGTATAATTCGAAAAATTCTAATAATAAAATGCCGAGATTCGCGTCTTTGACGTAGGCCATGTTCTGTCGTGGATGGAGCTGCAGGAAACTGATGGTCATAAAGATGAGAGAATATGATGAGATGCCACCGGTGAATGTCTCGTTTAGTCCTCGTTGAAGAAGAAATTGTTTTAAAACAAGAACAAGTTTCGGTAACACCGGAAACTGTCTGATATATTCTTTTATCAGTTCGGCCGATTTGATACCATTGCATTGATTAAAACTAATGTCCACTTTGACTAACGTTGTCAAATCTGTCAACTTTACGATTGGCACCTGCAACAAAAAAAGAAATAATATACGTTAAGTTATGAAATTACATAGGTAATGGAAAAAAAGTTATATTCGATTTCGAGATTTTGATGGTTTGAGATCCCCTGAATCCAAAAAAGTGTTTTCGCAACATGGTCTTTATGTCTGTGTGTGTGTGTGTCTGTGTTCGATTTTAAGCATGAAGGAATTGAGCTATGAGGCTGAAATTTTATATTTAACAAGTTGTAAGTTAGCTGTGCGACCAGTCACACCAGTTTTTTTCTTTTATTTATACTTTATTTAATATAAATTTAATGAATTTTTATCTTCAGCGATACTGGACTAATGTGGGAAATTTCAAAAAAATAAAGTAGTATATTATATATACTTCAAGAGACAGTAAATAAATATTTATTATAAATTAATGTCGAGCTGTGAGTGAATTTTCTGCGGCCCTTATAGATTTTACAAAGACACATTTTTTTTTTTTAAATTGATTGGTTTTGCTCATTGAGCAATCATTACCATTTCAAGAAATTATCGTCAATTGCACCAATCCACTTAAAATAATGTTAGTGAATTATTTATTGAAAATTAATTCCAAATATAAGAACCTTCAGAACTTTGCTGAGCAAGGAATCACATAAGAATTTAATATGAACTAGAGCCAAGTGCGGATACAAGGGGGAGGGGGTAAAAGGGTAATTACCCCCCCCCCCAAGATTTAAAAAAAATACTTTTTTTCTCAAAAAAATTTATTTTTAATGTAAAATTTTAAATATTAATAGGCCTACTTAAAAATTTGATTTATATTTATATTCTGGCAAACAAGTACAGAATGCGCCTTTAAATTACCGAAATTAAGAAAAAATTGTGTGCTGTGCGACCAATCACACCAGATTACCCCCCCCCCCCCGAGAAACACCTCTGGATCCGCCCTTGACTAGAGCAAGAGCGGAATAAGTAATTTAAAATTTTGTCATTTCAGAATAAGAAAATATTTTAATATAATAATGATACGAAAAAATTTTACTCTCTTTTTTAATAATAAATAATAATAATATTAATATTTTGGACACATATCTCTATGAAAGATAAATGAGAGTTCTATCTTGTCTAGGGTCACTCTTCTCACTCGTATTCAAGGACAATTCAGTTTAATTCGATTAAACAATTTAACAAATCTCTCTAGGTATAAATTTTATCCTAAAAAGTTGCCATTTTTTAAAATTATTAATTAATTGAAATTTTATATAACCAAAGTACAAATATATAAATATTATCATTAAACAAACAAAAAAAACAAAACGATAGATTCGCCCCGCCCACCCCCCCCTCCCCGAAAGGAAAGTTTTTTGTTCAACCCAACACACAGAGGGGGGGGGGGGGGGGATGCAGTATGGTGTTTTTTTTTTTTTTTTATTAAAATTAATCCTTTTGATTGTTGGTCGGTTGGCGCGGGGGAGGGGTTGGAAATTTGTACAACTCCAAAAAAGAAGGCGCGCGAAGGGGAGGGTTGCGGCCGCGGAAGTGCCCCCCCGTGGGGGGGGGGGGATACAATCTTGCCTTATAAAACATTTTCCCGCCCTTCGGGGGGTTGAAAAAACGCCAAGCGACGCGAATTTCGCGTTCTGTCTGTTTAAGCCTTAAGGCCCTCCTGCGAGCCCCCGGGGGGGCCCCGTCTTGTTCGGACATTAAAGCACTTGAGTAGATTAAAAGCTAATTTTTTAATATGTTATTAATCACTATCAAATACGTATAAAATAAAATTTTGAAGCAGATCTGACACAGGGTTATCGTGTAATTAATTTTTAAAAAATTGAAATTTAACATGTAGCCTATGGGGAATAACGACGAAATTCACACATATCGAATTATATAGGCATCTGTGCAAATGATACAAAAACAAAAAAACTTACATTTTATTAATTCACTTCCGAGGAATACGTTAAAAATAAAACCAAAAGTTTCTGCTGACCGCTTTTAAAGATATTTTAACAAGAAAGTCAAAAAATTCTCCAAAATGACAGTCGCTAATATTTAAAAATAATGAATTCTCGAGAGTCAGACCAGCCTGGCAACGTCGCATAAAATAATTCTCTTTTCTCTATGTCAGATACATTTTTTTTTCAATTTTACAATATTTTTTCTCGCAAATCGTCCATTGTGTTTAAACTGATTTGCATTAAACATTGTAATATATTAAATAAAATAAAATTTAAGGCGTTTAAGATTTAAAATAGATAGTTGATGAATGCAATGTTGCCAGTTCTATATTACGTGAAAAACTACTCAAGTCGAAAGTCATTCATTTATTATTTTTGGTAATTAAATTATTAACTTAATCCAATTATAAACTATGATAGGTCACGACTAAATTATAATAAGGAATTTTGGCATTCAAATTTTTAATTTTATTTAAAAAAAAATTTAGATTCTATTATGACTTACGATGTACTATCCGAACAACCTTAATAATAAATATGATTCACAAGTATTATTATAGTAATCTTATACTAATACAATATTACTAAGATAATCGATTGTATACATGAACGCATAATATGTACACTAGCAAAATAAATAGTTATCTTAATAAATTTACTATATCATAACATAACAATGTTATGGAAAATACAATTAAAAAAAAAAAAAAATTAAGGAATGAAAAAAATATTTAATAGAAGAAATATAAAATTCTTCGATCTGTAAAATTTAATAGAATATGGAATGTGAAATGGTTAGAGAGCAGATGAATCCAAATCTAATTGAAGAAATTATAGAATTTAAAAACATTACAAATGAAATTTTTTTCTACAAGATTATATATTTTTTTCGGCTTATTACGTTACCCAAATATATAGACCTACACGGTATTATATTACTATACAAATTATCAGACATATATCACCAAATTAAAATTAAATATACAAATTAAACACTAGGTTATTTGTTTCATTCTAATTAGAATGTAATCACTTCTGATGATGACAAGAAATTGTCGAAATACGTATCAAGTGTTAATCTTTTAATTAATAAAACCTTTGAAACAAATAACCTAGTGTTTAATTTGTATATTTAATTTTAATTTACAAAATGTTTCAACGAGAACCAACGGTCGAAAGTTTAAATCTTATATATCACCAAGATTTTTTTTTAATTATAGTAAAAAAACAGCATTGTCACAAAAATTGAAGGTCATTTGAATTTTACGTTACAATATATTTACACGATAAATCGTTCTTTGCAATATATATTTACTATTATTGATAATTTTGGCCTTGGCATGAGTGCACTTGATGATCACCGAACTAAAGGTCACACTATATCAACTATAAAGATATATGGCTCGAAAATAAATAAATATGGCTGCATAACAGTTATAGTTAAATAATAATATATTTATCAAAACTTCTTTTACTAGTTTAGTTTATTTTTGTATATGCAAAGTAGTGTAGATAGAATTTTTGATTTAAAATACGGTAAATAGCAAGAAAATTGGTGTAAAAATTTAAATATAGTGAGAAAAAAAAAAAAAAAAACATTTTATATTTCTTTAATAGGCCAGTCAATAAAGACAAAAAAAAGGCCTTAAATCGCAAAACGTAAAGTATTCCTGCATTTTTGGTATGTTATTTAGACCCCTTGGGGAGTGCGAAACCACATTTTGCAATCAAAAAAAAAGTTGTGCTTCCCGCGTGTACGAGAAAAACTGCGTAATTTTCGCACTTTTTTCAGTCTTTGCAGTTTAATTCAAAACTTGCTAGCCCCCCCCCCCCAACTATGGGCTTTTTGACATTAGTTGCTCATATCATTTTTAAAGTATATTAAATTTGAAACAATTCAAGCCAACTTGCAGCTCCGTATCTCTAATAGTTTTTGAGATATGATGATTGAAAAATGTACAAGATTTTCACAAATGTTACAATTTTCAGTTTTGCTTATGTTTAAAGCCGAATATCGGCTTAACAGCTCAAGTTTAGAGAAAAGTTGTGATAAATTGAGTTTTAGCACATTTAATTACCTTTCATTTAAGCGCAGTACGGGGTCAGTAACCCTTGTAGTTTTCTTGTAATCGTAAAAAAACAAAAATTGTAGTAATAATCCAGTCAAATTTCACATTAAATTCGCAAACGCGAAGTAACGCTGCATTTTTGGTATATTATTTGGACCCCTTAGGAGAGTGTGGAACCACATTTTGCAATCAAAAAAAAGTTGTGCTACCTGCGTAATACGAGAAAAACTTCAAAATTTTCGGACATTTTTCAGTTTTTGCAGTTTAATTCAAAAAATATGGGCTTTTGACATTAGTTGTTATTATCCGTTTTAAAGTGAATTAAGCAACTAATTAAGCAACTAATGTCAAAAAGCCCATAGTTTTTGAATTAAACTGCAAAGACTGAAAAAAGTGCGAAAATTACGTAGTTTTTCTCGTACTACGCGGGAAGCACAACTTTTTTTGATTGCAAAATGTGGTTTCGCACTCCCCCAAGGGGTCTAAATAACATACCAAAAATACTTTTGGTATACGTTTTGCGATTTAAATGTCGATATTGACTGGCCTATTAAAGTTTATTCAATTGGATACTACCGGTCCCGAAAAAAAATTTTCAGGCTAATCCTGATTCTTTTAGCTCATTTTTTGTATTTTGAAAGTTTATATTATATTCTATTTTGCGATTTTTTTTTACTGAATTGCACCTCTAGTTGAGCTGATAGTTTAGCGCCTATAGATAGATATAGATATTTTGAAGAGATCTTTTAAAATGGGGATAATGTAAGAGCAAGTTTTTTTCTTATTATACATAGGAAAATTCGGCTAGAAGCTTCTTGCTTGAGCAATAATATAATTTCAATTTAAATTTTTATTAAATAGTGGAAACAGTCAAAGTTAAATATACTGTATTTTGACTGCTGAAGGTTTACTTTAATTTTCTTATTCTGGTCTTTGGAATTTTAAAATAAATATTAGAAAAATTATTTATTTTCGGAAAATTTTAATGAGGACTGGCGATTGACAATTCAAATATTAACAGTTTCGGTCATTTAAAGAAGCATCATCAGGCCTAAAATAAGGTTTACATGTAAAAAAATGATTTATATCTATTTTAAGCCTGATGATGGTTCTTTAAATGACCGTCCGCCGACCCCTCATCGCGGGAATAAGGCGGAGACAGAAGAAGAAGAAGGAAGGTTTACTTTGATTTACTTATTCACTGACATTGCAAATGTTAACAGTTTCGGTAATTTAAAGAACCACCATCAGGCCGAAAATAAGGTTTACATGTAAAAAAATGATTTTTATCTATTTTAAGCCTGATGATGGTTCTTTAAATGACCGAAACTGTTAACATTTTCAATGTCAGTGAGTAAATCAAAGTAAACCTTCCTTCTTCTTCTTCTGTCCTCGCCTTATTCCCGCAATGAGGGGTCGGCGGACCTCTCTTTTCTTCAACCCTATCTTACGATTTTGAGACCGAGAAGGATAGAATAGGCCGGCCTGACGCACGGTGTTGAAAAGTGGAAGGAAGACAGACATACAAAGAACAGAAGGACTGCCTGTCCCAGCTCGGTCAGCTCGTGGTCGCTATCCAAATACCATCAAGATGTGGGGAGCGACAAAGTAAACCTTCCAGTAGTCAAAATTTAAATTTCTCTCTCTCTCTCTCTCTCTCTCTCTATATATATATATATATATATATATATATATATAGGGGAGAGGGGGGGACATTGGGACACGAGGCACATTGGGACATTCGAATTTTAGCTCTACTAATTGTGCCCATTTTATTATAGAAATTTTTTTCTTAATAAAATGGGTAGTTAATGCACCCTAACGGTCAAAGAGTACAATTCAAACTTTATATTTAGTAGAGCTAAAATTCGAATGTCCCAATGTGCCTCGTGTCCCAATGTCCCCCCACCCTCTCCCCTATATATATATATATATACAAAAACCTAGTAATTCTTATTATCAATATATTTTATTATTTGCTATTTTATTGAAGTAAAAAAATTATTTTCAAAGCCAGTAAATAGACTCAAAAGAATTTTCTATTCGCCATATAAAGCCAGGTGTGTTCTTAGTTGGTACAAAGGTAGTTTGAGATTTCTTTTTGTTAAAAACGAAGTTGAATGAATGACAGAATATTTCTCAATTGTGTTAGTAAATAAAAAAAAAAAAAAAAAAAAAAACGAGAGAAAGGTGAAGAGAGAATAGTCATCACTAGTTAATATTTTAAGAGAATTTACTTCATGTTAAGGTTTAATCATCCGTGCCAGATGCAAATGAATAAATATAAACATTCAAAGTTACTATTTTTGGTAAAATATTCCGTAATTATAGTAATGAAAAAAAATATTTAATAAATTTAAAAAATCTAGCTTTCTGAATTATTCATAATTCCAAATATTTTAGATGTAAATTATATAGAAATGTAAAAAATTGTAAAGTTCATTTTTCATGTCTGTGTAAATTGTTTGGTTGCTGGAAGATAGACAATTTTAATCACCAACTAACTTATTATTGAATTCATCCAAAAAATGTCCAGAGCTCCTCTCATTCCCTAACGTTTGTTCCTGGGAAGAAGAGGTTATTTTTTGTAAGGAACTCTTATGACATTAAGCAAAGTCCTTTGGGAGCTTTATGGTTAATAAAACTTAAAATAAATGCAAAAATTTTTAAATGAAAACTCAACTTGCAGCCCAAAACGCGATTATGCTTTTAAATTTAAATAAAACTTGATCTAATCACTAGATTTTACGCAAGCCATACTCCGCCTGCGATGTTATTGTATGCAGCACGCAGTGACTGTATATCTGCCGTATACTGTTTTAAAAAATTCCAACTTTTTTTTATTTTTACCCTATATATATGTTAATATATAGAGAGAAAAGTATTGTTTCTTGTCAAAAATTCGATGTCGAGATTTTGATGGATCTTCACGTTTTGAGGTCCCCTGAATCCAAAAAAGTGTTTTCCACATGTCTGTCTGTCTGTCTGTGTGTGTGTGTGTGTGTGTGTGTGTGTGGGGGGGGGGGCTGTGAACAAAATATCTCAAGAACAAAAGAGCTAGGAAGTTGAAATTTTATATTTAAGTTAGCACCCCCATGGGACGTGACACGAAGCTTTTGAACAAAATCAGCCAAAGAGTACTAGTACTTTACTGATGCACTTTTTCAGTTTTTTTCGATTTTCTCAAAATTTGCTCCAACGATTTTTTTTTAAATTCAAAAATCAATTATTTTTTAGATTCTCTATAAAATGTATATTCTCATTTTGTGATTGAAATCTTCTGAAGACCACTTTACTCTTGTTCTTCATAGGAAAGATAGGAATTTCTCCTATGGTTGCTATGGTAACAAAATATAAATATTTTGCCATACTTATAAATTTTACATCTTGAAAATCGAATGTACCGTACTGTCGGAAACTAAATACATGTCGACACAAAAAATCTGGTGAGACAGCACAGTACACAACTTTCGATTACCGAAGGTAAGAGAAAGTTGTGGCTGTGAGTCACACCAGATTTTTTTATTTATAATGATTTGATTAAATTTTGCAGTTAGATAAGAAGAAAAATCTATTAAAAAAATTTTCGCCTGCGATGCTCTAGCCGGTGGCGAGTTCAAGGGGGTAACGACCCGCCGAATGCGGGCGGCGCGGCTAGTATTTTTAAAAACAGTAGATGTTTGTAATTCAATTTTCCAATTCAGTGCTTCATCATTTATCAAAGTCTAACGCTATTGACATAGGACATATTTTAACAAGTCTATATGGTCTCAGATGACAATTAGATTAGACATTTGAGTTGTCCATCTTCCAACAATTAAATAGGCACTAATTTATTCATAAATATTTTCATTAATTTTATTAGAGATAAGACTAATAACTTGTCATAATTTTGTATTAAGGGACCATTCATGTATTACGTAAGCAGCTTATCGCGGAAGGATATCACATTTGCTTATTTTTTCTGACAAGGAGAGGGTTAAACCGTTGTTTAAAAAAAAAGATCGAACAAAAAATTAACTCTTTAAATAAGCTGGAGATCAACGATCTGCTTATTATACTGACAAGAGAAAGACAGAGAGGGGGGCCCAAAAGAGTCAAAATTTGCTTACGTAAATAACCCCTAATTCTACGGAATAACGATAGGGTATTATTGAATAAAAAAAAAAAAAAATACAAAATGAAAATTTATTTTAAGATAAACATTAAATAGGAAAATTTCTTTATATTAAGTTTTTACTTTCTCTTCCCTATGTATATATGTAATATATATATAGAGAGAAAGTATTGGATTCATGTCAAAAATTCGATGTCGAGATTTTGATGGATCTTCACGTTTTGAGGTCCCCTGAATCCAAAAAGTGGTTTTCGCGACATGGTCTGTCTGTCTGTCTGTCTGTCTGTGTGTGTGTGTGTGTCTGTGAATATCTCAAGAACGAAAAGAGCTAGGAAGTTGAAATTTTATATTTAAGTTAGGCACCCCCATGGGACGTGACACGAAGCTTTTGGACAAAATCGACCAAAAAGTACTAGTACTTTACTGATGCACTTTTTCAGTTTTTTTCGATTTTCTCTAAATTTGCTCCAACGATTTTTTTTTAAATTCAAAAATCAATTAGTTTTTAGATTCTCTTTAAAATCTATATTCTTATTCTGTGATTGAAATCTTCTGAAGACCACTTTACTCTTGTACTCCATAGAAAAGATAGGAGAAATGGTTGCCATGGTAACAAAATATAAATATTTTCCCATACTTATAAATTTTACATCTTGAATTCAATTGTATCCTACTGTCGGAAACTAAATACATGTCGACACAAAAAATCTGGTGAGACCACAGTACACAACTTTCAATTACCGAAGGTAAGAGAAAGTTGTGTGCTGTGCGCCAGCACACCAGATTTTTATATCAGCTTCAAAATTCAAAAACAATAATAATAAGATACATTTTTTTGAATTATTTTTAATTAAGTTAAATAAAATTTTTGAGGAAATATACTAAGGTTTCTTTATGTGGTCAGAGGCGTTTGTTTCTTCATCCTTGATTTATAAGATTATTTAATTGTTTCTCTTATTAAAATAAATTGTTTGTCTTTAACGCGAGAGGGCCAGTACTAGCTGGAAACGATGCTATTACAGGGTGTAATAAATTTGCCCGCCGAAGGTGAGCAAGGAGATACAGGGGGCTTGCCCCCGGCGTCCTAGTTGAGCTTCGCCCCCCCCCCCCTCCCGCCCTCTTAGGCAAGTTGCGCGGCTGTAGAGAGTAACTATTTGAATAAAATGGAACATAAATTCAAGTTAGGAAGTTAAAAAAGAGTTAATGCTTTTGCAAATTGAGTGATTGAATGCAATAGAAAAGAACGATTTTGGTAGTGAGTGATTGAAAAAGCAAGTAGATTAATAAAATCCCAATTTTCATATAATTGGATAAACTGCAGGGCTTCTCAAACACTCTTTATGACACGACTCCTTAATAAATCACATGACTAAGAATAGTAGGCTAATTAATATAAGCCTAGGAGAATAAATTAAAATAAATTATAAGTTGATAATCAATTAAATAGTTCAAATTCCAATAGGCATTATCTGATCATTAGTCACATCATTATTTATCAAAAATATTAATAATAATCACGCGTTGGGGGGGGGGGCTCGGCGGGCGGGGGGGGGGGGGGGGGGGGGGGTTTTAAATATATATATAGATTTTTATTTTTTTTTAAAAAAAAAAAAAAAAAAAAAATAATATAGTGGAGTGGAGAGTAAAAAAAAAATAATAAAAAAAGGAAAAGATATATATATATATATATTTTTTTTTTTTTAAAGAGGGGGGGGGGGGGGACCGCCCCCCCCCCCCCCCCGGCTCCGCCCATGATAATAAACAAAAATCAATTATTTTCTAATTCTTCATTTGATTAATTATTTGATTATTTCAAACAAGTGGTTAATTTCTTAACAAATAAATAAATAATAGAGAAATAGAATATCTCTATATATTTGATATATAGGATAAGAGAAAGTAAAATTTATTTCGATTAATTGGATACCAATCAATTGAAATAAATAGGGACGGGGTCTTCTAAATGGCAAACAATGCCGAAAAAAGACCTTAAATAAATTTAAAAAAAAATTAAAAATAAAATAAAATTGACTGCAAATTCTCCTTAAAATTTCACTTACAACCATTTAGGGACGGAACTACATTGATCGCTCCCCCCCCCCCCCGCAAGTACAAAAATGCCGCCCCGCAAAAAAAAAAATCTGGTGTGACTTAACGCACAGCACTTAACTTTCTCTTAACTTCCTTAATCAAAAGTTGTACTGTCCTATCATACCAGATTTTTTTTTTGCCGAGATGTATTTAGTTGCCCATAGCACCTCAGTTTCCTAAAAAAAATTTCCATAGGCTCTGTGTATTTCAAATGTATTTTAAATGTTGACTGCTTGAAATAAGCTAATAGATTATTTCAAGCATAACCATAATGGTTATTTTTCAAAATTTTAATCTCATATTTGGATATTTTATACACAATAGAGAATCCTAAATAAATACAAAATTTCATAAGAACTGGAAAATATTTTTTTAAATGTGTAAAAAGTTCCAAAGGGTAACCCCCTTCCCCTTTGATTCGAAATTAACATGCAAATTCCCATGGAGATTTAACATTGGTCTATGGAAGAGACGGCAAATGAATTTGAAAAATCTGAAATTCATCAGTAAAGTGTACTATAAAAAATAGTTGATTTATGAATTTTAATCAAAATCGTTAAAGTCAATTTTGAGAAATTAAAAAAAAAAAAAAAAAAACTGAAAAAGTACTTCGGGAAAGAACTAGTACCTTTTGGCCGATTTTGATCAAGAGCTTATTTTTACGCGGGTAAAACTTAAATTTAATATAAAGTTATTGATTCAATAATAACTCAACTCTCCCGTACATGTATGTAAATAAATAAATAAATAAACACCCTTGATTAGTATTTAGGGTTTATTTTTCCAATTTTTCCTTAAATCTCTAACAATGTAAGGCATCCTAAAACAATATAAAATTTAGTACATAAATTGGATTTAACGACTGTGAAACATTTTTTGCCCCAGCATATGTTTAAGTTTGTACAATGTTTAATTAGATTAATTGTTTCCTTTTTCAAATTAAATAAAAAAATTTAAAAAAAAATTATTTCTATCATTATGTAGTTGGTTTTTAAATTTTTATTTATTTTGATTAGTGAATGAATTTTGCATTAAATATGATAATAAATGGCAATTTTATTTATTTATTCCATAGATAAATATCACAGGCACAAGTGTACTATTGTGAATAGGAATTATTTTAATTTCATGTGTGTCCTGGTCATTTGGGTTGATCCACTCCCCTTGTACCATACTCTACAACATGAGTCATGGAGCAAATACGAATTATACCCTTTTGAATGAGGGGAAAACTTGTTTCCAGTCATTGGTTGATTAAAGAAAAGAGAAAAAAAAAATAAACAAAAGAAATTGGCTAAGGGATTTTTTCAGTTCGCTGGGCTGGTCTAGAGATAATTTGATTTATAGAAGCTTGGACAATAGTAAAATAGATAGTAATTTGCATAAAGAAAGAGGGTAGAACTTGTATTTAGAAATTAAGAATCCAGTTTTGTCTTAGGTATAAATTTTGAGTTTCTAAAATATTATATATAGCAAACTCTTCTTTTTTTTAAATGCTTTTATTTAACTTACTCTTTCAAGGTCACCAACTTTATAGCTTTGTTAAGGACACTTCCCGATGAGCTAGAGGTGTGAAATTTGATATTTAAGAGTCATTTTTGATGACGCAAATTGTGAGTTTGGTTTTACCAAAATGGACCAAACTAATGTGGTACTTTATTTGAAACCCTTCGCGAATTAATGTAATTTCAAAAGACTTCCCGATGGGCTAGAGGTGTGAAATGTAATACTTAAGAGTCATTTTTGATGACGCCACTATATGGTGGTTTTGATCAAAATAGACCAAACTAATGTGGTACTTTATTTGAAACCCTTCGCAAATTAATGTAATTTCAAAAGACTTCCCGATGGGCTAGAGGTGTGAAATGTAATACTTAAGAGTCATTTTTGATGACGCCACTATATGGTGGTTTTGATCAAAATAGACCAAACTAATGTGGTACTTTATTTGGAACCCTTCGCATTTTAATGTAATTTCAAAAGACTTCCCGATGGGCTAGAGGTGTGAAATGTAATACTTAAGAGTCATTTTTGATGACGCCACTATATGGTGGTTTTGATCAAAATAGACCAAACTAATGTGGTACTTTATTTGAAACCCTTCGCGATTTAATGTAATTTCAAAAGACTTCCCGATGGGCTAGAGGTGTGAAATGTAATACTTAAGAGTCATTTTTGATGACGCCACTATATGGTGGTTTTGATCAAAATAGACCAAACTAATGTGGTACTTTATTTGAAGCCTCACGCAAATAAGGCCCTATTAACTATAGTTTTGAATTTTGATATTTACGATTTTATGATAATGAATAATTTTTCAATTGAACCAAATCAATACAGGCCAAACTAATGTGGTACTTTATCATATTGATGATTTTTGATAAGACTAAAAGACTAAAAAGCTTAAAATAAAAATAAAATAAAAAAAAGATTTTTAAAAAAATGCTTTTATTTAAATTGAACTAAAAAGAGAGAAATAAGAAAGAAATAATTTAATTGTTCTTGTTAAAATTTTTTAATATTTATGACTTAAAATAAAAGCGTGGGGCGCGAGCCTCGGAATCACTTCGAAGCGCCCCACGCTTTTATTTTAAGTCATAAATATTAAAAAATTTTAACAAGAACAATTAAATTATTTCTTTCTTATTTCTCTTTTTAGTTCAATTTAAATAAAAGCATTTTTTTTTAAATCTTTTTTTTATTTTATTTTTTTTAAGACTGTTGTTTATAAATTCATAAGCTATTTTATTTTTTTGTAGTCTTTTTGGCAACTGAGGTCATAGAGACTCAATAAAACTGGTATTTATCTACGATATAGTGATCCAGACATTTATATCAGTACAGAAGCCAGGAAAATTTTTTGGACGAGTTTTGTTTGAATTTCTAATTGTTTAAAACACCATATTTCTCTATCTATATTTTTATTTATTTATTTTTGGTGATTCCCCATCTCTCCTGGCTTCCCTCAAAAAAGGAAAGGCGAGGGTCCGACTCTGGTGGAATCTTCAGGCACCTGAATACACCACTAGCTTTATTCACCCGGGTCCAAGGCCTAATTTCTTATCGTCTTTTATTATCAATCATCTATGATAATGATAAAAATTTGGACCTGTCACTTTAATTTATTTGTATTTTAAAGAATTTCCATCATTCTGATAAGCACTTGTTGGTTTTTTGGCTAGAAAAGACAATCATTTTGTTTTATTTATTGCAAAAAATTGTACTCGTATTTGAAAAAGTTCCTGATGACTATAAGGGACCGCATTTTAGTTTCGACTAGGGTCCGACCGAAACAAGATTTTCAGCCAAAACCGATATTCGGCCTCTTAGTTTCGGCCGAAACCGTAACCAAAACCGAAACTTGTATTTCCTATAAAAAATTCATATCATTTTACCTTTTTTTTTAGGGAGACTTAATTTTTTCCGCACCTTTTCCGCTTTTGCAAATTATTTGACCTTTTCTTTTGCATGCGAGTCTCATCCCATCTTTTCAAACTCAGGTTTCGGCTACTTTTTAGCCGAAACCGAAACGTCGGTCGAAACCAGGATTTTGGCCGAAACCGTTACCGAAACCGAATATTCGGTCGGTTCCTAGTTTCGACTTAAGAGGAGTAAATCATAAACATTTAATAATTAATTTTTAAAAAAATTAAAATTGTTGTTTTCTAAGTATTTTCAATCTTTTCTAAATATCCTAGAACAGCGGTTCTCAACCCTTTTGTGCGGCGCACTTTTTCCGTAAAAAAAAACCGCTGAGGCCCAGTGTATATGTAAACCTATATATTGGCTTATATAATTTTTATTTTTCCTTAGACGTCTACGGCCCAGTTCCAATAAGCCCGCGGCCCTTGGGTGGGGAACCGCTGTCCTAGAACATTATTGTTCTGGACTACAGACAGACTTCGGGCAGTGCGCTGGCTACACCTATTGTAGTGTTTTCACATCGTTTTTGATAATTCAAAGACAATAAAATCCTCCATTCTTCTTTTTTTTTTAATTATTCAAGGTCCTTTTTAGCATCGGAGGCCATTTCAATTTATTAATAGCCAATTAAATTTTTGTCGCATGATAAGGGATGCGAACCCTTGACTCCTAACACAAGTAGAGCCGGATGCTATACGTACCACTGTGCCATGGCCCAAGGGCTTCACTACTTTTTACATTGAAAAAAAAATAATTAGAAAAATAATCACAAAATAAAAAGCAATTATACACAAGTTAAATAGTTTGTAAGGATTCGCCACCAGTCTTTATCTATTTGCCCTTTCTAAATCGGCTTACTTTATTGTTTTTAAAAATAATCTAAGAAATTCAGGTCAAAACTTTAACACAAAATATTTTTAGATTCTTTTTTTAAAAAATATACAGTGATTTTAATATTCCACCTTTCTCAATATTTTTTCGTTCTAATTGTTATGAAATATATATAAGCTTATTAGAATTTTGCCCATACTTTAATTAATTTAATGGGGGTGATTCGGCTTTCGTTTTATTGTATTTTTAATAGAAAAAAAAGCAAATATAATTTTCCTCTTGTTTGATTCATTATTTCTTATTCATAGTAATTAGGGTCCCCATTAGCTGAGCGTGTATCGATAAATTCGTTGTCGAAACCGGATATATAAGAGTCCATAGAGACTAGAGAGAGGAAAAGAGAAGAGGCCAAGCAGCCGTTGTTCTTTTGTGTTTCGGTTTGGGGCATCTGCACAGACGATAGTTGCCTTTTTTTGCCTATATATATATGTATGTGCTTGTTTGAACAGCTTTCTTGGCTATGTGTATGTGTATATAGACTATGTATGTGAGAGTGTAGTTGTGGAACTGGGCCAAACGTCCCATGATATAATCGCACTCCCAGTCACTCTATCTCTCTCTCTGTCGCTCTCACGCGCCTTCTGCCTGCGAGGGGAGGCTGAATTTTTAGATATATCGGATACATATATATATATATATATATATATATTTCTCTCACTGACTTGGTCGTCAATTTAAAAAAATTTAAACTTCCCATTAAAAGGTTGCAAAATGACATGTGAGAATGTAGAAAATTAATCGAAATAAAATCGGACGTAAGCAGTTTGGATTTCAAACGGAAAGCAGATATATTAAAATCAATTTATTTATAACAAATATGAGATAAAGTATTCGTTATTTTTACTTTCTCTTACCTATATATATGTATAATATGCTAAACTTCATTAGCATTTCGTCACGGTTTAAACGCTTAATTTGAGGGCTTTTATCATTACAATCTTATTTTTTTATAATAATTGAATGATCTGGGGAGCGATCTGTTCAGAATTTTAAGTTTGGTAAATAAGTGCCACCCTAAGAGAGATTGATGATTGATTGATTCTGTGTGTTTATGTACAAAATATCTCAAGGACGAAAAGAGCTAGTAGGTTGAAATTTGATATTTGGACAATTTATTTTGAAAGTGGTGTAAGCCCATTTTCTATTGTTTCGAGAAAATGAAAGGTTAACAAATCTGTTTATTAAAAAGTCTATTTACCGACCAATTTTCAATTGTACAAAACATGGGAATTTTTAAAGAAATTTACCACTAGCTAGTTATACATAGAAAATTTACATTAAGCATAAATTATGAGATATCTCATATATATATATATATATATATATATATATATATATATTATTTTTTTTAATGGACTTACACCACTTTCAAAATAAAAGGTCCATTTCATTTAGGTACTCCCTTGGCACGTAACACGAAGCTCTCGAACAAAATCGGCCGAAGAGTACTAGTACTTTACTGATGTACTTTTTTAGTTTTTTTTTTTTTTTTTCTCAAAATTCATAAACCAATTATTTTATTAGATGCTCTTTAAAATGTAGATTCTCATTTTGGTCTCAAAATTGTTTGAAACACACTTTAGTCTTGTTCTTCAGAGGAAAGAGAAGAGAAATGGTTGCCATAGTAACAAAGTATATTATATTTTACTCTTTAAATATTTTACCATATCGCTGGAAACTAAATATATAGCGAAACAATAAATCTGGTGGGACAAGTACAGAAAATTTGAAGGTAAGAGAAAGTTTTGTGCTCTGCGACCATCACACCATTCATTAAATTTAAGTTGTAAGTAAATTAATAGAAAATTGATCAATCAATAAAATAAATTATAAAGAGTATTCTAGATATCTATATTTTTTATAATTTTTAAAATTATAAGATCCTATAATATTTATCTATTGGAGTTAAATGGCAGATTGGAGCTACGAACTTACTAGACCTCTTTGAAATGCTTAGGTTTATACTAATTTCTGGGGAATCAATGCATACTATAATTCTTAATATCACCTCCCTGAAATCGCTATTACACTGTCCCTTGGAAGTATTTACTAATAATATGCATAGGAAGCACTGCGGAAAATGTCAAATCATCCATCAAAAGTCTCAAATGTCAAAATTGGAATAATTATCTTCATCTACTGATTTGAATTAGCAAATAGCTCTAAAAATAATAAAATTTAACCAAAACTTTATTTTCAGATCCCTCGGTTGAAAGTTATCATATGTACAATTTTTGTTATAATAATAGAGGGTGCAAATATTATTTTCACATTCAGAGGTCTTTTGAATTATTTTTTTTTTTTTTATGTTCGCTAAAAAAAATTTCAAAAATTAAACATATCCTTTTACTAATTGCCTCAATTAAAAATTTCAATAGCGAGAGTGTATGAAAATGATGAAACCACCCCTTTCTGGTGTACTCTAAAAATAAATATTTATTTCAAAATATATACTACGGTAGAATAGATATAAGAATGACTAGAATCTAACCTTGACTCGCATAGCTAGGCTAGCCTTTGCTCCTTATTTAATAGCAAGAAAATTTTGACACAATTGTACCATTCAACTTTTTGAGGAAACAGTTCAGTCCTAAAGATTGAACTACTACAGTATGTACTCCATGTGGGCTCCAGGAGGCGTGCGCCTCAGAGCCAAATAAATTCTATTCTATTCTATTCTAAAGACGGTCAATCTGACCGAGACGTCGGCTTGAAGTTAATAAACCAAATAAATTTAGCTGCAAACGCTCTCTTTTTCATTCCTTACTACAAAAACTAGGTTTCAAAAAAGAAAGAAAAAAAACTGTAAAATATTCATACTAATAATGAAGAAAAAATTACAAATTTCAAAATTATTAATTCTTTCAGTTTAAGTTCTAAAATTTTAGTGAGGGTAACGCATACCAAATTTCATCAGTCTAAGCTAGTAGCGATTTTTAAGATATTGAGTACAGATATAATTTTAAAAATGCATTTTTGTACTCAAATGTCGAATACAGTCCATACAGTAATGGAGAAAGAAATGTTAAAAAGATTTACCAGGCATCCCGTTTTGACCTCAAGAACAAAACGACAAGTTTGTCATTTTTCCGAGATGCCAGGATGAGACCAGTTTGTCATTTATTCCGGTTACTGTCATAGGGAATCCGGGTAATGTTATATTTTGCTTGCTAAGTAGTCTATATATGCTTAAAAATGAAAAGTAAAATACTTTTCCTTTCAATTGATATATCCCATCCTTGCTGTGTTTACTGGGGAGAGTTTGTTTTCACTTTAACTCATTGGGAGTCAGATAATATTTACCATAATAATCAGAAATGCCTTGAACTCAGGCTTTTATTGCCTTAATACACTGGTTTAATCGGAGCTTCCATAACTTATCAAGTATATAAAATTAGACAAGACCTTGTCTTTATGTATGCACAACCTAAGCTCTCTCTAAACTACTATGTTCTATTTATAGAAGATAGATTACGTAAAATGAAGAGAAATATGCTTAAATTTTTTATTGATAAAAAAAAAAATATTGATTCAACAAAAAAAAAAAAGATTTTACCTCAATGAATATAATATAATAATCCACATGTTTAAAGTTTTTATTAAAAGCTGAGGGGAAGGGGAGTTTGACGACTAGGGTTCAGAATGTAAATTTGAAAAAATTAACTCAGAAAAAGAGGAGAATCAAATCTTGTGTGACTGGCGCACAGCACACAACTTTCTCTTACCCTTTGGTAAGAGAAAGTTGTGCACCATGCTGGTCACACCAGATTTTTTGGGTCGAAATATAATTAGTTGCTCTTAGCACTTTAGTTCCAAACTTGAGCACGCAATGATTCATAGATGCGAATGCTTCCACATCAGTAAAGTGTACTTCAAACTATTTCCACCGAAAGATTTCAATGATATACTTTTTAAAGAGAAACTAAAAAATAGTTGATTTATGAATTTTAATCAAAATCGTTGGGGCGAATTTTGAGAAAATGGCAAAAAACTGAAAAAGTACATCAGTGAAGTACTAGTAAGGCTTTTTGGCCGATTTTGCCCTTCAAAAGCTTATTTACTCCCAACTTGGACGGGGTGCCTAGCTTCCAAATATAAAATTTCAACCTACTAGCTCTTTTCCGAGATTCCTGAGATATTTTGTTCACAAACAGACAGGCACACAACCAGAGCAATTTTCGGGACCCACTTTTATGGACTCAGGAGACCTCAAAACGTGTATATCCATCAAAATCTCGAATTTTTGACATGATCGCAATCTCTAAATATTTCATATATAAAGTAAGAGAAAGTAAAAATAGTTAACTCAAGAATAGATTTTTAAAATTAATATAAAACATACACTTCTCAAGGAAAGTGGATTAATATTCTATAAAACTTTTTTTTTTAATACAAAAAATTATATTTTATTATTCTTCGTTCCAAATGTCAGACGAATAATAAGTGAACAGGTGATCAAAATGTCAGTTAATATAAGAAGAACAAAAGACTTTATGAATTGACCTTTTTTGCAAAGAAATTAGTTTTTTTTTTATTATTATTGATATATAAGCATCTGGGATGCATCTGGTTTTGATAAAATCTCATCGCATCGTTTTCTCATCAGCCAATCTTCTAAATATAGGGTGTTTATTAAACTACAAACAACTTTTTCACTATCTTTAAACAACCTGTTGGTGAGTCGATTGGGTGTTCTTTCACCACCCCCCTCCCCCCACCACCTCACCCCTAGTGAAATCCAAACAACCACCGGCTCTTTATTTTATTAATAAAAATTCATTGAATAGAACCTTGTGTCTCTCTTTTATTCTCTCTATACATTCATAGGAAACAAGTTTCCCTTCCAACTGGTTTCAAAGGATATCTTTTCTTATAATACTCATCCGTTCTCATCACCGCTTATTTTTTTTTTTTTTTTTTTTGATTGATAACGAACATTAGCACTATCAAGTAAAAAAAAAAAATATTGTGACGAGCAATTCTTTTTTCAACAACATTAAAAAAAGGATGCTTTTTAGTTTATATAATATGCGTAACAAAATAAATTACGAATTGGGGTCTAAATATATTACCCCTGTCGGGATTAAGTGTTAACATGGGACCTCGTGCTGTAGCGAAATCAATAGTCTACTTGTCCCAAAGTTTTTGTTTTAAAATCCAAAATATTCATTATTTATCAAAGAAATTAGCAGAGTGCAGAGTGTTTTATTTAGGGTGAGTTTTCAATTAATTAATGATAATAAATAAACAAAAAAAATATTTTAGTGAAAAATTAAAGGGAAAAACAGGGTAGAAAATTTTAGAATATAAAGGAAATTGTTAAACTCCTCCCATTTTTTTTTTAAGGTTGTTAGGATCTATAAGTTGATATATAGCACAAATAATTTTTATTGTTTTCTTAATATATATTATTGGTTGTTCCTGAAGAGAAGATAGGTTCGAAACAAAACGCCAAATTCTATTAGTTTTTATAGCCAATAATTAGACCTTTTTATTGGGACAGAGAAAAAAAATAATATCCTTCAAGTTGAGGACCTGCTTTGGCCGGCAATCTAGAATCTGAAAATTAGCTTTCGCACCCCCTTTAAAATCTTATTTAGGAAAAGATAATTTATTTATTGTATAAAGAAATTAAATTTCATAAAAAATTTAGAAAACCCTCTTGCATCCCTAAAAATGCCCCCAGGGGTGCTCGCGCTCCGGGTTAATAAACACTGCTTCGTGTAAAAGATAAAATAAATATTTTCTCTGTTATAATAATAATCAAAAATAATTATATTAAATTAGATTAATGAATTTAATATGCCTTCGGGCCTTGGGTGTAGTAGTAGCGTGCTGACCATTTGTACCAAGGGTCGGGGGTCTCAGGCGACAAAATGTATTTGAATTGAATTGGATACTAACAATTAAATAAAAAAGGGAGGGGGGTAAACACCCACCCCCCCCCGCAAAGAGAAAAAAAGGGGAGGGAGAGAGAGGGAGGGGGGAGGATAAACCCCCCCAGACAAAGAAAAAAGTTTTATAAAATTAAAAAAAAAAAATGCCTAAATCAAACTATCGTAATTATTATAATAAGTATCGTTTAAAGTAAACTCCTTCGTAGATCCAACAAACCATTAGATATCAATTATAGCTAAGAAAAAAAAAGGAAAAGGAAGTTGAATATTTTCAAAAAAATTACACTCCATTAAAGACAATTGTTGGTTAGAATAAAAAAATATAAGCTTATATATAAAAGTTATCTATATAAAACAATGAAATGGGAAAAACCTATTTATGTATGTATATAAATGTTATATAAAAATTCACAATTTTCAATGAATCTATTTGAAATTATGTACACATATATATATAGTACATGGATCTGGGAGTAACATAGTAATAATCTGAATCTCTTAAATACAGTATTTTGGAAAAGTAAATATAATCAAATTTCTTCAATATTGGAACACAAATCTACAAGTTGACATGGAAATTAGAGAGGCAGTTAGTAGCTCTGAGAGCCAGTTTTCAAGCTATTCGACTAGGGCTGTGGGAGGAGCTACGCAACCAGTTGAAAAAAAAAAGAATAGAGTGGAATTTGCCACTAGTTAGAAATAAAAAGAGTGTGGTCTTTCCAACTAAATTTAGGCTAAGCAGTTAGTACTGTATTTAAAATTTGATTTAACAATGAAACATAATTTTCACATATTAGAAATCTACAAATTTGCCCTCGGGGCTTGGTGTAGAGGTTAGCGTGCTAACCTAGTATACCAAACGTCGCGGGTTCGGATCCCAGGCAGTCCGATGATTTTATTTAAGTCATATGGATACCAAATGGCTTAAATAAGAATGCCTGGACCCCAATATATATATTAATTACAACGGTTATCGTCTAAAGTCTTATATGGCCTGAGTTGCCGAAAAGACAGTGTGAATGTGTGTGTGAGTGTGAGTGTGAATGAGAAAAAAGTGTAAATGTTTTTTTAAATTGATAAGAGAAAATTTTTCATTACTGCCCAGAATTACTGTAACAAGAATATTAAGAAAACGATAAAAATTATGATTAGTTAATATATGTAATAAATAATCTTCTTAAAAAATTTTACTACCTTAAAAATAGAGGGAAAAGGTAAGGTGAACAGATGATTAATAGATTCGCCTTCGGGACAGCAGCTGCAGAAACAGCTGCACAATGGGATCTTAAGTCTATTGCTTCCAGTTGTTACCTATTGTAGATTTTTCTTATACTACTTCTGTTGGTTAAAGTGTTTGTAACCAGCTTTATTGGAAAAATAGTTTTTAGCAACAGATAAAAAGAATGGTACAACTCCCAACTTGAACTGTTTAAAATAATTTAAACCTTTCAATTTTTTTGTAAAAGAAATTAAAAAGAAAATTTATTGAATTTTATATTAAATATATCTGATTCTTGTATCATTTTAAACCCAATGGAAGTTATCGGGATAAATGGACAAATATTGAAAAAAATTGAATTTCTCTTCTTTATGTAATACAAATTAAACCATTTCAGAGATCTCTCGACAGATATTAATCGCCGTAGAGTGTATGCTGCATGATAGATGCGTGACAGTGAGTTTCAAAAAAAAAATTAATAGTTCCCTTGAGTAGAGGCAACCAGCTAAGTCGTTGCCTAGGTGTTAGATTTAATATAAATTAACACAAATCCCCAAAAAATGTACTTGAATAATGGATCTGCTTATTTACTCTTAGCATAACCTACTCTTTTCGGCAATTTGAGTTAATAAATATTAAATTGTGATCTAGATATTGGTGAATAGATCTTTAATATACAATATTTTTTCGCAAGTTTTTAATTAGTGATTCCCAAACTGAGCCATTGCTTCCCATGAAGATATAGGCCTAGGTAGTTGAAAGTTTTTGAGCGAAGGGCATTTTTTCAGGCTTGCTACATTCTGACCCTAGCTCGTTTTTATTGTATTTCTAGTCAAAGCAAAGAAAATCCACTATGTTTGGATTAATAATTCAGGTTATAAAAAAATCATATTTTTCAGGCATGAAATGGAGAGGAAACCCAAATAATATAATTATTATACCTAATTTCAAGGAGTAGTGGCTGAATTTATCTTACTATAATATAAAGCGCTAGCCACTGACTTCCGCTAGGTTCCTATAATCCACTCTCTTTCTCGCTGATTGGCCAGAGACAGGAAGTTGAGTCAGTGAGGGAAATTTAAAACTTTAATATTTTGCAAACAATGAGCAAGAATAAATTTGATGCATGTGCTCGCCCAAGTATGAGCAAGGGGTTCCTGGGAGCGCCTTTGGGGGGCTTTCCCACTTGATTAATAATGAAGAGAAATAAAGCAGACAAAATCAAATAAAGAAAAAATATTCTTCTTTTTCCGTTTTATTTAATACGAGTGTCGACGTTCCGGCCGATTCTCTCGGCCTTCATCAGGAGATGTGTTTGTTTGCCTAGAGCTTAGAGGGGCTCTTGCCAACTTGAAGGTGCGAACATTCGTCGGTTAACATGACACTCTTGATCCAAAAGTTCAAACAACAATGTTTGTTAACCGACGAATGTTCGCACTACAATATAACAGGAGCCCTTCTAAGCGCGATGCAAACAAACGAATGCCCTGATGAAGATGACCTAAGAATCCTTATTAAATAAAGCGAAAAAGAAGAATATTTTTTCTTTATTTGCTTTCTTTCGGCTGCCTTATTTCTTTTCAATATTAAATATAATTAATATTAGACGTACCAAAAATAAGTAAAAACCTCGTCAAAGGAATCCATAACTTAAACCTAGAGAGTTTTAATTAATTATATATAATAATTAAATATAATAATAGCTTAATAAAAAAAAAATTGATTTTTTGACGTTTCGAACTCCGACTGCTTTATCAATTTATTTATAAATTTTGATTGATCCCTTTTAATTTAAGTTCAGGAAAGGCAAAAAAAAAAGTATTTATAAAAATTTTTCAACATAATTTAAAGTAAATATATTGTGTAGGTCATTTGGATCCTGATTAAAATTTTGTGGATGAAAACATCGCGAGAAATGAAGAAAGAAATATCGGAAAATAAATATTATTATATGGTTAAATGAACACATTTTATATCTTGTTTGATGGGTTATTAATAATTCAATTCCATTTGGTGGTTTATGCCTAAATATTTAAATGTTATTATGTACAGCACCCAGTTACCTAGATAGTTTGGAGTAATTCAAGTTAGTCTTGTTTGGCTAATAACAACCTGTTTCAAACTAAAAAAAAAAAAATTTAAATGTCGTTTCATCCCCTCCTCTCCCCTTTTTCTTCACCTTTAGCCTCTTCTTTCCTATAAATAGCTTGGAAATTCCTCTAACTCGATCTTAAGAGGTTTGACCACAAAGCGCCTATTCTGTTCACTGATCCATTCCATTACTATTAAATTTAAATTGGGGGAAGTGGAGTGAAACTTAGACTTGTGTTTTGTACTGGTCGGTTATATTCATCAAGAGTATTAATAAATCTTAAGAAAACGGGATTAAAATGCATTTTAAGAAAGGAAAAAAAATAAATAAAGATCTTAATTTTTTAATAATAGTTAAAGAAATAGGCCTTGAAATTGCATTTATGCGGTTATATCAAATTTAATTCATTAACTATCGCCTCACATTTGCAATTAAAAGATCAGATATATCTATTTGTGTGCAAGAAGAGATATAAAACTTTTTTTTAAATATAATTTAGAATAGAGTATATCAAGAATATAATAAGAGTATAATAGAATGGAGTATATCAAGAATGGAAAGGGATAAATAACAACCCCCAAAATTTTTTGTTGATTCTTAAATGAAATAATTAGTGAAATTTATTTTAAATTTATTTTACTTTTAGTCAAGAGATACATAGACAACTTTTTGATAAAAATCTGGTGTGACTGGTTCAACAGCACACAACTTAGTCTTACCTTCGGTAATAGAAAGTTGAGTTTTGTACTTATCACACCAGATTTTTTTGGTTCAGATATATTTAGTTCCGACAGTACGAGATGTAAAATTCATAAACATGGGAAAATATTAATATTCTCTAAAGAATATTTTGTTGCCATGGCCAGTGGCGTAGCGAGGGGTGGGCAAGGGGGACCATTATGCCCCGGGTGCTACTCACAAAGGGACGCCAAATGGTCCGCAAAACAAAAAATTGCTGGAAAATTTTGTCTCAAATTTAAAGCCTAGCTTGAGCCTATGACTTTATTTATTTATTAATTTGCGAGTATATTTTACATATAATATTATATGGTTTTCGAATGGGGTGGGGGGCGCTAAAAAGGAATTGTGTCCCGGGCGCGAGTTAAGCTCGCTAAGCCACTGGTTATGGCAACCATTTCGCCTAGCTTTCCTATGAAGTACAAAAGATTTCAAGAAAAGAGAATATAGATTTTAAAGAGCATCTAAAAAATAATTGATTTATGAATTTTAATCAAAATCCTTTAAGTGAATTTTAAAAAAATCGGAAAAAAGTGAAAAAGTTCATCAGTAAAGTACTAGTACCCTTTGGCCTATTTTGTTCAAAAGTTTCGTGTACGTCCCAGAGGGGTACCTAACTTAATATTAAGGTAAATATTTCAGATTGTTACCACTAGACTATCCCTGTTTACTAAGTTTTCACTTACAAGTTAGATTAATATACAAATTCACTGATACATTAAAAAAATGAATTTTAGGTACACGTGTAATCATGTATCTACGTCAACGGAAGAGTAAATGATTCATATTTTTTTAAATAATTAAAAATTATTCTTTTGTAGGTGAATACGTTAATATTGGTTTAAATGGTTTAATGAACTGTGAAGGATGGGCCTTATGATAAAATCAATTGTTATCATATACAGTACATAATATTAAATCTTGATAAATTTAGATTTTTGATAATAAATACACTTAAAAATTGTTTGTTTTTTTCGGACAAAAAAAAAAATGATAAGGAAATTAGCTAAATAGCTCTGATTTTAAACTTTGTTACCATTTCTCCTCTTTTTCTATAAAGTACAAGAGAAAAGTGTGCCTAAAACAATTTAAGGGGAATATAAGAAAAAGACCATCTGAAAAAAATAATTAATTAATTTATGAATTTAATCAAAATCGTTAAAGCTGATTTTGAGATAAAAAAAAAAAAATTCAAAAAGTTTAACATCAAGACATTCCAAATTTATTCAAAGGTGTTGCTTTGCAGGGGTTACCATATATAAAATTTCAACCTGTTAGCTCTTTTCCTTCTTATGATTTTTGTCCACACAATGACAAGCCATTTTGTTTTTAATCAAAAACGAGTATTTCCATCAAAATTTCAACATCAATAAATTTTTTACTTTTGTCAGAAATGACCTATCTGGAATTTCTCGACAAGGTGTTCATCCTAGGAAAATAAACTATTGTAATTTAATGAAAAAAATACCTTTCTCTCTGAGAGACGAGTTCGAGATAATTATAGGTAAAAAATATGGTCATTTTTAATGGAATAAAAAGTTGTAATGAAATTAAATTTGCAGTGTCCTCATTTTTATATATCCTGGTTAAAAATAAGTGAAAAAAGCAATAGTGACCCATGGATATTGAATTGAAACAAGTAATGTTCGAAGGGAAAATAGATGGTTAAAAAAGAAAGATTTTATTGGTGATAATGAATCAAACTTGAAAAACTTGTTTATCACTTTCTTGAATTAATAATCTGACCTTTTATTTTTATATACTTAAATTTCTTTAAATAATGATAGTAATTTTTTTGCCAAGGCCACCTTTTTTTTAATCGATCTTTATATGATGAAAAATTTTAGATTATTATCAAGTGCAAATGGATCAAAAGATAAGTTAAAAAAAAAAATAAAGTCAAAATATATTTGTAAATTAATTGTATTATATGATGAAATTTCTTCTCTATATTCTTATCTTGTGAACGGATTTTTGGTTTTATCTAATTTTAAATGTTTAATCACAAAATCAGGTAATGAAGGGTGATAATCTTTAGAAAAAATTTTAAAAATAATCAGGAGAGAAGTTGCTTTTGATATTACAATTTGGGGAAGAGCAAATAAAGGAGCAGCAAAGAAAAGAAAGCCTTTGTATGTCAAATGCTGAGAGGTTTCGGACAAAATTTATTCGCCCATCCTCAGTCCTTTTAGTCTTATATTTATTTTAGGCACAAAAGCGCAAAAGCCCGTACACATGGACATTTCATTTAAAGGGCGACTATTGAAACCGACATGAGAGTCTTTTAGAGAATGACAAATTTTAAAATAAATATTTATTCCTTACTTGTTAGTGATAATTTGATGAAACACTAGGGTGGCTCTTATTTTTCAAGGTTGGAAATTTATTCGCGCTACCCCCCTAGTTTGGTGCCATTGCCAAAAAAAATAACCTGTGTAAAATTTCAGCTCAATCGGATAAGGGGAAAGGGTGCCCCAAAGGCCCTGAAAATCGAAAAAAAATCAAAAAATATTCATTTTATTTATTTATCTTGTTAAATATAAATTATATACAAAAAAGTGTTATATAAAAGTTGTAGATCTATAAAAAATGCACATAATAACATCTATCAGTTTTTTATGTACAGCTAACGGTTTCAGAGAAAACCGCGAAAATCCATTTTTACTTTCTCTTACCTATACATTTAATATATATAGATAGAGAAAATATTTGGTTTCATGTAATAAATTTGATGTCGAGATTTTGATGGATATACACGTTTTGAGATCCCCTGAGTCCAAAAAAATGGTTTATGCAACATTGTCTGCCTCGGTGGGGGTGGGGCGGGGGTGGGGGTGGGTGTGTTTTGTGAACAAAATATCTCAAGAACAAAAAGAGCTAGGAGGTTGAAATTTTATATTTAATTAAAGTACCCCCCTGGCACGTGACACGAAGCTTTAGAATAAAATCGGCCTAAAAGTACTAGTACTTTACTGATGTACTTTTTCAGTTTTTTTTATTTTCGATTTTCTCAAAATTCGTTCTAACGATTTTGATTAAATTTCATAAATCAATTATTTTTTAGATGATCTTTGAAATGTATATTCTCATTTTGCCCTTGAAATATTTTGAAGCACACATTACTCTTGTACTTCATAGAAAGATAGGTTCAATGGTTCTCGTGATAACAAAATATAAATATTTTTCTATATTTATAAATTTTACATTTTAAAATTCACATCTACCATTCTTTTGGACACCAAATATATGTTGACACGAAAAATGTGAATTTTAAAATGTAAAATTTATAAATATAGAAAAATATTTATATTTTGTTATCATGAGAACCATTGAACCTATCTTTCTATGAAGTACAATAGTAATGTGTGCTCCAAAATATTTCAAGGGCAAAATGAGAATATACATTTCAAAGATCATCTAAAAAATAATTGATTTATGAATTTTAATCAAAATCGTTAGAACGAATTTTGAGAAAATCGAAAATAAGAAAAACTGAAAAAGTACATCAGTAAAGTACTAGTACTTTTTGGCCGATTTTATTCCAAAGCTTCGTGTCACGTGCAAGGGGGGTACTTTAATTAAATATAAAATTTCAACCTCCTAGCTCTTTTCGTTCTTGAGATATTTTGTTCACAAAACACACCCACCCCCACCCCCGCCCCACCCCCACCGAGGCAGACAATGTTGCATAAACCATTTTTTTTGGACTCAGGGGATCTCAAAACGTGTATATCCATCAAAATCTCGACATTAAATTTATTACATGAAACCAAATATTTTCTCTATCTATATATATTAAATGTATAGGTAAGAGAAAGTAAAAATGGATTTTCGCGGTTTTCTCTGAAACCGTTAGCTGTACATAAAAAACTGATAGATGTTATTATGTGCATTTTTTATAGATCTACAACTTTTATATAACACTTTTTTGTATATAATTTATATTTAACAAGATAAATAAATAAAATGAATATTTTTTGATTTTTTTTCGATTTTCAGGGCCTTTGGGGCACCCTTTCCCTTTATCCGAAGCTGAAATTTTACACAGGTTATTTTTTTTGGCAATGGCACCAAACTAGGGGGTAGCGTCAAAAAAAATCTCAAAAAAATTTTTCCCCAGTAGTAGCTAAGAGCCACCCTAATGAAACACTCATTAAAAAGAAAATTTTATAAGAATTATTTAGAATAGAGAGAGAGAAGGGTCTAATCAAAATATAGCAACAACAAAATAAAAATAAAAAAACAATCTTTTTTTGGCAATCTAATATTATATATATTTTGTATATAATTATCTAATGTCCGTCCCTCTACCATGCTCTGTTTGAGGAACTTTAACTGTTAACGTTGTAATTTTGAAACGGTGTTTTATAAAAATTGTAGAAAAATTATTTTCCTCCCGAAATTTAAAAATGAGTCATTTTCAAAAAATAAAATTATTAAATAGGAGAAGGAGCAGGTGCAGCCAAAAATAAAAAGCCTCAGACTTTTCATAACCCAATGAGACATTTCGGGTTAATTTTATTGATCCATCTTCAGTCTTTCAAAATTGTTAATGTCCCGGGGTTGGTCGTATGGGTAATACATGCAAATTTATGTATCATATGTACTGGCGAGATAGCCCATCATATCAATACTTATTAAGTGAGAATGATTATCCATACTACCACTCTAGGACATTAACAATTTTGAAAGACTGGATCAATAAAATTAACCAGAAACGTCTTATTGGATTGTGAAAGGACGGAGGCTTTTTATTTTTGGCTGCACCTGGTCCTTCCCCTGTTTATAGAAAAACAAAAGCATTATTAAATATTTTGGAACATTTTGATATGCTTGTATAAATCAGTATCCTGAGTTAGATAATTATTATGCAAAAATTTTTGTCTCAATAGGTCAAATGGTGTTGGAATGTAAATTAATAAACATATTTACATTTATTTTTATTCGTAAAGTATAAACTAAAGATTACAGAGATATACTCCTTGTTCTATTAATATATACGTAGATAAAAGATACGCTATGAGTGTTGATTTAAAATGAAGTGGAAAAAATTTGTAATAAAAATTAGGATTAATTGAAAAAAAAAATTAATAAATTTTTAGAGAGCATGAAGTTGAGAAATTGTGATGACAAAAAATATATTCATTATTTCTACTTTCCAATTTATTAGTATTTTTTACTTATATTTTTTTTTTTATTTGTATTTCTTTTGATTATCCAAAGCCAATCATTTATATTATATAATCGAAAAAAAAGTAATCCAACACTTACCGATGCTTTTTCAAGTACTTTGATTGTGGAAGGATTGGCGATTCCGTTTTCGATGAGACATCGCTCGATTGTGCGTAGAGGCATTGACTCCCATTTCCCGATCACTGCTAAGTCAATGTCGCTGAAAAGAGGAGAAAGATAAGACAATTAGAAATAAAATCACGGAAGGAAAGTCATAAAAATGCAAAATATTTTCTGCCAATCATTGAAATTGCAACACTAAGAAGAAAAGATCGAATTGGACTGACATTTACAGATTGAATAGATATTTAAGTATAAAAGACTTATTTTTTAGGTATTTCAATTGAGAAGATCTATCTGTCTTGATTACTTTCTCTTCTGAATGTTTCCTGGAAGATAGGCAGCTGAAAGTGTCGTTGTGTACGTATAGTAGGCGCCACAAGTCCCTTATGTGCTCGAGAGTGGAGCCTTGAGCTTAGTCAACTAAACCAATATTTTTAAAATTAATAAATCATCTTTTTGCCACTGAAGGGGAAAAGCTACTTTTAAGACAACACTTTTACAGCTAAGTAATTTGGTTGTCTAAGCTCAAGGCTTTTGGCACTTGTGGCGCAGACTGTATCTGATTAAATGATGTGTGGGTTTATTTATGAAGAGAGTCATAGGGTTAATTACCTTCCCCCCCCCTTCGAGATTTGAGAAAAATATTTTTTTTTTGGAAAAAAATTTTATTTTTAATATAAAATTTTAAAAATTAATACTTAAAAATTTGATTTGTATAAATATTCTGGTAAATAAGTACAGAATATAAGAAAAAATTGTGTGCTGTGTGACCAATCACACCAGATTACCCCCCCCCCCACCCTAAGAAATTCCTCTGGATCCGCCACTGCCTCATCCTCTTATTAAGAATATATAGGCCTAAATGAAAAAAATTAAAGAAATCAGCATATTTCATTTGTTAGTTTAAAATAAACTTATAAAAAGTGCCTGGAAATAATTGTTTATTTAAAATTGGCCCAGTTTTTAGGAAAATTAAAAAATATATATATAATTACGTACTATATACAAAGCGCTAGCCTCTGACTTCCTGTCCCTGTGTGTATGTGCCTGTTCTTTCACTGATTGGCTAGAGTTACAGGAAGTGGAGAGGGTGAAGGAAATTTAAAACTTCAGTCAGAGAGGGAAATTACTTTTTTTCTTTCTTTTTTTTTTATTTTTCACACTTTTTTCTCATTCACACTCACACTCACACACACATTCACACAGTCTTTTCGGCAACTTAGGCCATTTAAGACTTTGACGATAACCGTTGTAAGTAATATATAAATTGTAGGTTCAGGCATTTCTATTTAAGCCATCTGGTATCCAAATGGCTTAAATAAAATCATCGGACTGCTTGGGTCCGAACCCGCGACGTTTGGTATAGGAGGTAGGCACTCTACCTACTACGCCACACCCGGGGGCAGAGGGAAATTTGAAACTTTAAAATTTTGCAATTGTTCTACGAAGGCGAACAATTGCAAAATTTCCAAACAGTGGGCAAGCATAAACTTGCCGAAGGCGAGCAAGGGGGACCAGGGGGCGCGCCTTCGGCGGGCTTTACTGCTTGTATTTTTTATATACTGCAACATTTATCTAAAGCTTGTTTAATCATTAGGTCTCAAAGCAAACTCTGTTCCTTGATTCTTTTCTTTAATTAATCTTCCTTTCAAATTGATTTCTGGCTAAACTATCGAATTTGAACCTCGAGCGTCTATAATTAATAAAAATAATAATAATAATAATAATCTCAATGTAATACATAAACTATAATTATAACAATATTACTAGAATTTTAATTTTAACTATTTACGTCAGAGATAAATTCAAACTTATTTAATTTTTTAGTAGTAAAGATTATTTATTAAAAACAACTTATTTTAACTTTTTAATGAATAAACAAAAAAGATTCTCGTCCCAGGAATTTATCTTGAAGGGGCTGACTTTATAAATTTTAAGAATATTTGAAGTGTTAAATAATAATAGAAAAAAATCAAATTTGAGAAATTAAAAATTTTTTTTTTTCTCAAATTCAAGTGATCGGAGCAGTGGTCTCTTTTTAGTCATAACTGACACGTTGTGGAGTATACTAAGATGGGTTCATATTTCCTACCTCAGGAGAAGGCATTTCATATAGAATTAGATAATATGAACTCGAGTTGTCTCTAAATCAAGATTATAAGTTTGACTACTCGCCTCCTAAATTTTAATCTATCGAGACTTATTTTATTTAAGGCTTAATTAGTAATAATAGGAGCAAAGCAAGTTTATTAATTAGGTCTCAACTTAGCAAATTAGGTTCCTTAATTCTTTCTTTAATTAATCTCATTCTTTAATGGGTGTAACCACCTGCTAGTAACACTACTTTTTTTTTTAATTTAGTAAGCTATTCCAAAAAAATTCAAGGCATGAGGTATGCGAAAGGATTAGACTAAATAAATAGGCTCAAATAAAAAAAAATGAGGTGCGGAAATCAAATACAGGTGTACAGAAGGGGCCGTAACCAGAGGGTAAAAGAATCCAAACTCCTTCCTCTTAATCTCAAAAAAAAAAATAATAATAATAATAAATATATAATAGAAGAAAAAAATATATACTAAATAAGCAGTGGCGTAACCAGGGGGGCGAGGGGGGGGGGGCTCGCCCCCCACCCCAGGCGCATCGAGCCCTTGGCGCCCCCCGAAACCGGCATAGGCGCCCTACGGCCTCTAAAATATAGCCCAGCGTATGTGATTTTATCATATTCTTTTCATCGATTGTCTTAAAAAATTGATTGTATTCTTTTAAAATTATATTACAACTTGAATTCTACTATTTTAAATGAATTTAATTCCAAAAATAATAAATAACGTATATGGAGGCTTTATAATTAAAATTTTTTTTATTTTGCAATATATAAGCCTTAATTTGATGTTTTATGGCTGTGGAGATTTACTCAGGATTCGTATAAACCTTAATATTTAATTTTTTGAAATTCAAAATTTTTTTAAGCATGAAGGAATTGGGCTATGAGACTGAAATGTTATATTTAAGTTAAACACCCCCGGGACCGTGAAAATAAGCTTTTAATCAAAATCGGCCAAAAAGTACTAGTATTTTGCTGATGTAGTTTTTCAGTTTTTTTTCGATTTTCTCAAAATGAAAGGGCTTTTACCATTCTTCAGGCCCGCCCGAGCCCGCCCGGAATTTTTTCAAACCCGCCCATTCCTGCCCGAGATTTAGTGAATGAATGAACGAATGTCTAGCAATTTTTAAATAAAATTTCATTTGCATGCCCGTCCGCCCGAACCCGTTTATTTAGACTTGCTACCCGCCCGTAATTTTTTCATGGCCTCCAAAGCCCGCCCGGCCCGGTCGCGGGCCGGGTAGGTAACGGGCCTACGGGCCAACCCGTACCCGTGCAGGGCTCTAATCGGGGGTTCGGATCCCAGGCAGTCTGATGATTTTATTTAAGCCATTTGGATACCAAATTTCAAAGTCAAAGTCTTATATGGCCTAAGTTGCCGAAAAGACTGTGTGCATGTGTGTGTGAGTGTGAGTGTGAATGGGAAAAAAGTGTGTGTTAAAAAAAAAAAATGGGGAATGACTTCCCCGAGACTTTCTCGTATGTTCTTTTGGAATTACGTCTGGGTGTGTGTGTGAACACGATTGCTTAAATACCAAAGCAGCTAGATAGATGAAATTTGGTATATGTTCCTTACACTAAAATTGTAGATTTCTATCAACTTTTGGAGTAAATACGTCACTTGGAAGTAGTACTTTACCTAATAAGTTTTTTCAGAAATTTCGAAATTTTCAATTTCTTTGTTATATTATTATAAAATACTCAATTTTAAAAAGTTTTTATTCTTTGATATTTTTCCGAAAACTTTATAGTTTTTGAAATAATCACCGAAGAAAACGACATTTTTCGTAAAAGCAAAGAAAAATCAAAACAAAATCATACAGGTGTCATAAAAAACATGTAAATATAAACAAATTCATTTGTTTCACAAATTCGCTGAGGAAATTACAGGATGCAAGAAATTTGCCCGCCGAAGGCGGAGCCCCTGGAAAATCGGCGCCCTAGTTGAGCTTCGCCCCCCCCCCGCCCTCAAAGGCTGGTTACGCCGCTGTAAATAAGAAATTATATTTAATATTTAAGATATTATACATATCGCGTACGTGAGCCGCGAAATTTATACAATTAACTATTTACTAAATTCATATATCCGAAAAAATAAGGGTGTGCCGCCGGGAGTCGAACCACGGATCCACCGATTTGTGCTCAGTGTGCCCTTACTTGGCGCCGAACTTGGGTCCATTTCTTCTGATGACTAAATTTGCTTTCCAATTGAGTTCATATATGAACTTCATATATCCGAATGCCGTGCTGTGGTCTAGTGGTAAGGGCACACTGAGAGCAAATCTGTGGATCCGTGGTTCGACTCCCGGCGGCACACCCTTATTTTTTCGGATATATGAATTTAGTAAATATTTAAAAATATATACTATTAAAATTTTAGAAATAATTACATTAATCAATTATCAATATAAATAACCGAACGTATCCAACTTATACGTAGAGTATATACTAAAAAGAAAAATTTTTAAATTTTAAGCCTTGTTTTAATATTAATAAAAGAGGCATTCCTGAGTAAAGATTGAAATTATTTAAAAAAAGAAAAAACTCAAGCAATCAAAACCAAAGACCTTGGATATAAAAGTGATTTATTAAATGCTTTTATATAGGTCTATATTTTTCTAAAGATTTTTCTTTAACCAATTACATATAATATATATGTTAACATTACATAATTCATATATCCAGTTGATAAAGGTATTCTTTCTTTAATTTAAAAATTATCAAAAAATAAAAAAATTAATTAATATAGAATAAGTCCTTGACAAGGCCATTCGAGCGAGTCGTGAATTCCTAACAGCAAAAAAAAACTATTTTACTTTCCCTCTTTTTTTTTATAAATTTATAAATCGAGGATGATTAAAGAGAATTAAAAGAAATTTTGTAATTTAAAAGACTGTCCTACATAACTTTATTGCAATTCTATATTAAGTATTCATATTATAAAAATTTATTTTTTTTATATTACTATACGATTTTTAAATACACAAGGAGTCAAAGGTGACCTTACATTTCACATCATCATAAAATTAAAATAAGATTATTTCATTTGTTAATGAAAAGTGAATCGAGCTCATGTTTTATATGGTGAGGAATAAATTTAAAGTTCAATTATTTTCAGGTTCAATTAATTTTATTTAATTATTCTTGTAGGATGTAGAAAAAGAATAAATTAATTAGAGTAAATTCAGACTAAAGAAAATGTAATTTTTTGTAATTATATGTTGACACCAAAAAATCTGGAGTGTGCCCTGAACACAACTTTCAATTACCGAACTTAAGAGAAAGTTGTGTGTTACACCAAATTTTTTTCAACTATTATTTTTCCTGAACAGATAATTATTTCATTATTTTCGATAATAACATGTATTAGATAATGATTTGTGTCTATATAATTTTTATTTAAAAAAGTGACCTTCGATCTGAAAATATAGTTTGAACTTATCGGAATCCAAAGAAAAAATATCTTTAAAAAAAAGCCAGTAATAGAGGGTGGATGTTAAAACTCAACTTAATTCAAAAACCAGAGGCGTAATGGAGCAAATTAAGATGTCAAAATCAAAAATGTTTGGATAAAAGTTTTAAACAAATAGAACTAGGATTAAACTCGTGTGACCTACTTGTAAATAAATATATTAACAAAATGAATTTATTTGGACTTTAACACACTTCCTGATGAAAATATCTCCAAATCAGATATTTGCTACAACATTATAATTAATACAATAATAATAATAATTAATAAATATGTGAAAAAAATCAAAGAAATCTTCTTGTAAAAAACGGATCAAATCTTTAACGTAAAATTTTGCAAATTAACAACAGATTTTAAGGGCCAGTTCCTCCACTTTTAATTAACTAGCTATCCTTTAGATAAGCTTCTTGACTATATATTTCGAGTCTTTTAAGTTCTAGTTAGCCCCCGGGTCTTGGTGCAGTGGTTAGCATGCTGGCCAATTGTATCAAGGGCCGCGGGTTCGCGGCTAACAATCAATTTAAATAAATAGGGACAGAATCTAAATGGACTTCGATGCCGAAAAAGATCTTAAATGAAATTTAAAAAAAAGTTCTAGTTAAACTAATCATATGATTAAATAACAGTCAAAAAGTAGTTAACTAGCTAAAACTCAAAGTATGGTATAAGACTATGGGGTGAAATTAGAAACACAAGCCTGTTATAAATTTTTAATTTTTTTTTTTTTAATTAACTTTAAATAATTACTTATTTTATTTTTTAATTAAATGCTTTTATTTAACTTACTCTTTCAAGGTCACCAACTTTATGGCTTTGTTAAGGACACTTCCCGATGAGCTAGAAGTGTGAAATTTGATATTTAAGAGTCATTTTTGATGACGCAAATTGTGAGTTTGGTTTTACCAAAATGGACCAAACTAATGTGGTACTTTATTTGAAACCCTTCGTGAATTAATGTAATTTCAAAAGACTTCCCGATGGGCTAGAGGTGTGAAATGTAATACTTAAGAGTCATTTTTGATGACGCCACTATATGGTGGTTTTGATCAAAATAGACCAAACTAATGTGGTACTTTATTTGAAACCCTTCGTGAATTAATGTAATTTCAAAAGACTTCCCGATGGGCTAGAGGTGTGAAATGTAATACTTAAGAGTCATTTTTGATGACGCCACTATATGGTGGTTTTGATCAAAATAGACCAAACTAATGTGGTACTTTATTTGAAACCCTTCGCGAATTAATGTAATTTCAAAAGACTTCCCGATGGGCTAGAGGTGTGAAATGTAATACTTAAGAGTCATTTTTGATGACGCCACTATATTGTGGTTTTGATCAAAATAGACCAAACTAATGTGGTACTTTATTTGAAACCCTTCGCGAATTAATGTAATTTCAAAAGACTTCCCGATGGGCTAGAGGTGTGAAATGTAATACTTAAGAGTCATTTTTGATGACGCCACTATATGGTGGTTTTGATCAAAATAGACCAAACTAATGTGGTACTTTATTTGAAGCGTCACGCAAATAAGGCCCTATTAACTATAGTTTTGAATTTTGATATTTACGAGTCATTTTTTTATGATAATGAATAATTTTTCAATTGAACCAAATCAATACAGGCAAAACTAATGTGGCACTTTATCATATTGATGATTTTTGATAAGACTAAAAGACTAAAAAGCTTAAAATAAAAATAAAATAAAAAAAAAGATTTTTAAAAAAATGCTTTTATTTAAATTGAACTAAAAAGAGAAATAAGAAAGAAATAATTTAATTGTTCTTGTTAAAATTTTTTAATATTTATGACTTAAAATAAAAGCGTGGGGCGCGAGCCTCGGAATCACTTCGAAGCGCCCCACGCTTTTATTTTAAGTCAAATATTAAAAAATTTTAACAAGAACAATTAAAATATTTCTTTCTTATTTCTCTCTTTTTAGTTCAATTTAAATAAAAGCATTTTTTTAAAATCTTTTTTTTTATTTTATTTTTAAATTTAATTTTTATTTTTAAATTTTTTTCTAAATGATTCCTTTTATTAAGTTGCTAACTTCACAAGACTGTACTTATACCTCAGATAACTAATTTGTATGTGTGAAAAAACTCATTTTTTGTCTAGTCTAAGCGTCTTCTTGTTTACTATATCGATGATTTGTATCTGTCGGATAAGTTAGTTGACTACAAGTGAAACAACCTGCTTTAAGAGAAGTATCTTTATGCAAAAAAGATTTCCTTTAATAATTCATTCCATATAGCGGCAGAGGGACAATTTTAGGGGCGATCCCAGATCCACACTAATATTAACAGATATGTGCAAATGTTGGCCAATTCAAGTGAAATAAATTTTTCTCTCCGGGAAGCGAATCCTGGACCCCTTCTTCTCTCTTGAGCTACGGGTCACGGGCAGATAGTTATTTTTAATTGATGAAAAAAGGCAACCTAGTTCCGCTCTTCTTAAACCAAATCACTCACCAACCTGATAGTATTTTTAACGAGTATGTAATTAATGTACAATTTTATTGATATTTTTATTGTTTGTTGTTTTCTTGTTAAGAGAAAGTAGAATGTTAAGCTCTATCACACCAGATATTTTTTTGACTCATGCCCCTAACTATGAGTATTTTCTTTGAAGATTTTTTCGGAATAGTAAATTGTTTTTTTTTTTTTTAATTATTTACTAATATCAGTGGACCGCGGAGAGAGAAGAGGAGGTGGTACCTCAATTTGGTACCTACATCTTTTGATTCAAATTACTAATTTATTTGATTAGCAAATGTGTCCAAATAATTGAGAAAATCTAAAAAAATAACGTCAGAAATATTTAAGAACCCGGAAAGTATTCAAAACCAAATAAATAGTATATAGACTATATTTTCCACCTAATGATGTCATGATGTCAAAAGTATGTTAATTGTAAATAAATCTTATACTATTAAACGAGCAATGTATGTTTATTTGTTTGTAAGCACTTCAGTTCTCGAAAAAGGCTTGAACTATTTTTTTTCAAATTTTAAATATATAGAGCTACTATTTCGATATGAAAATGATATTGCACTAGCTTTTGACTTTGGGAAAATACTTTACTGATGTACTTTTTTAGTTTTTTCCGTTTTTCTCGAAATTCGTTTTAACGATTTCTTTAAAATTTTAAATATTTACTATTCATGGTACACAAAATAAAATACGATTGATCCTGTCTTTGGGGTTTCGAGTACTAGTACTTTAATAATGTACTTTTTTAGTTATTTCCAATTTTCTCGAAATTCCCTTTCACGATTTCTTTAAAATATTAAATATTTACTATTTGAAGTTTACAAAATAAACTACGATTGATCTCGTCTCTAGGAAACCTTGAGTACTAGTACTTCACAGGTGTACTTTTTTAGTTTTTTCCAATTTTCTCAAAAATTTACTCTGATTTATTTCAAATTTTAAGTATCAATATGAAATTAAGCTTAAGGTTTTGTCTTTGGGAAACCAGATACTAGTACTTTACTGGTGTACATTTTTAGATTTTTTCAATTTTATCAAAAGAAAAAATCACCGAGCTCCAGCTCGGTCATCCAGGCATTTATTAATTAATAAGCAGCTATCGAGTGTCTTCACATTTAAAATTATAATATATATTAATATTTGAAAAAGTGTCTAAAAGTAAATGCAGAGAAGATTAATATTTGATTAATTATTGTATATAACAATAATTTTAGAACCGAATAAATTTTTTCGAATATTCTCGAACAAAAATCCTGCCTACTATGTTCGTAATTTCTGTGTTGTGAAGCTATTGATTTATTCTCTCCTCTTGTTCGTCCCCTATTTTGGCCCAATACTTCCCCAATTTTTTGTCGTCTACCACGCTCTCAACTAGTGATTGGAAACGATTAGCTAAACAAATAGCATTTCAACCTTAGAAATCAAGAAATATTACGATTAATGCTTTGTCTATAATTAACAAAGGGTTAAAATATTTGTATTTAAAAAACAATCAAATAATTACCCCCCCCCCAAAACACTAGCCTTGCAGAAAATGTTTTTAAAATTAGCAACAGAATAAAATAAATCCTTACAAAAAATAAAAAGAAATAATTTTTTATTCACGCCTACAAAGTAGCTCTTATTAATTTCATTTTCACATGTTTTGTGAAATAGCGTAAAAACAAACTTAGTTCTCTCCGTTTTTTTCAACGATAAATAAATATATGACCCTTTTTATTATTTGCCTTCTGCTTTCATTATTTGAAATTTTTGTTTTAATGGCGTTTTCCAGGTTAGCACTTCAATCAAAGTACCATCAGTGGAGAATGAAAGGTTCTGTTCTATATCGTAAAACCAACCATCTGACAAAAAATATATGACATACATAGACCTAATATAAACTGCAACAATTATGATTTCATTGTGATTATTTAATGAACATGAAAATATTCACTGATATTTATAAGAAAAAATTTTCGACAATTGAGGTTGATGTCCGAAAGATTTAAGAACTCTTGGAGAAGAACACATGGCATGGTTTGTCCCAATGATTAAAGACAATGTGAAGTGAATAAATTTAAAGTTTATAAACAGTTATTTCACAAGTGAAAATTTTATTTCGGTACTTGAATTCAATATAGCCTCTTGAATAGATTCGTTAAAGTACCTCTTGAAAATCTTCTCACTATGTACCATATTTATTAATTACTCTTTAATATTTACAAAGAGAGTTTATATTAATATACACCTGTAACTAAGAAAATAATAAATAATTGTAATCAAGAAAAGGTCACTAGTGAGTTAGTAATGGTAAGTGGACAAGAGCAACACGCCCTCGCAACTTGAATGCTTTGGCTTATTAGTTATTAAAGGTTACGTAACAAGAGAACTCGTTCCAAGTCGGCATGCGTTAGTTAGTTACTCTATAGATGCATTCTGAATTGAGGGAGGAATTCATTCATTTGTTCATTCATATTTATCATCTGGGAATGAAACAATAAAAAAAAAAAAAATTGATTGAGAGTGGAATTCAATGTAACAGGGAGCAAATATAACCTTCTTTCTAGCGCTCTTAATATACAATTTGTGAGTTGTCTACTTTCTGTATTTAAGGAAACTTTGAAATATTAATTAAAATTAAAAATTTTTAAATTGCATAGAAAGAGCACACTTCTCAATTATTTTTTTAAATTTTTAATTTCCGAACTCTCAAGAATTTAGTACTTTATTTTATAAATAAAAAATAAATATTAATCTCAAATAAAAAAAAAAAAAAAAATTAATTGAGTTAGTATAAGCGACGAAATGTATCGTATATTAGTCCTAAAGCTTCAGACGGTGTGTTAGATCATTCTTATTTATTAAAATTAATTGGTATTGTAAATTATTTAAAAAGAATTTTATCAATCAAACAAATTCCTGTTTTCTGGAATTTTATAATTTGAAATGATAAAAATTCCTAAATATAAATAAAGAGAAGCATATTTTATTATTTTTCCGTATAAATCCTATTTTTGTGATTAAGATTGGGCAAAATTGCACCCCCTGGAGTCGAACCAGGACCTCCACGCTTTCGTGGCAGGTGGACTACCCTTATCTTAGAGCGATATTAACGCTATTAAAACAAAAATTTTAAATAATAAAAGAAGAATATTAAAAAGGGTCATCTATTTATTTATCGTTGAAAAAAAAAAGGGAGAGAACTAATTTTGTTTTTACGCTATTTTGCACTTATCTATCACAAATCATGTGAAAATGAAAGGAAAATTAATAAGAGCTACTTTGTAGGCCTGAATAAAAAATTATTTCTTTTTATTTTTTGTGAGGATTTATTTTATTCTGTTACTAATTTTAAAAGCATTTTCTACAAGGCTCGTGTAAAAATTAAAATTTATCTAAAACATCAAACTCTTTTTGTCTTTGATAATTTTTTTTTAAACCATCGCCTGGACTATGTATATTTTTAAAAAAAAGTAAAAATCTTATTAAATTTGTTTTATTTAAAAGAGATAAAACAATTTTAATAATAATAAAATACATTTGATTCGTTGGTCACTCAACCTTAGATCCTATTCAGGAATTCGCAAAAATCATTTATTTATTCATACTAGTCATATTATCTTTCAATCTATTTATAATAAAAGGTACTCGTTATTTTAATTGGATAAAATACTAAATTTGAAATCATTTTATATCCATACTTTTAAATTTTGTATAATAGAAATATAATTAATATATTAATTTGATTAATATTTGATAATTTTTTATCTATTAGAATTTATTTATAATTTGTGTTCGAATTGACAAAGTGGAAAGGTTTAAAGGGTTGTTTATGTTAAAATATTTAATATAAATCAGCTATTCTAAACAGCTAGTCCAGTGGTCCGCGGACAATTTTATTTATTTAATAAAATTGAACCCCTGAATGGCTTCAGTTGTTGAAAAGGGTTAAAAAAAAAACAAGCATATATAGCATAACCTATATCCATGAGTTAGTGATTTTTACTTTCTCTTACCTATGTATATATGTAATATATATATAGAGAGAAAGTATTTTTTTTATAATTTTCTGAGGTTTTTGTTAAAGGTTTATTATTACTTATAATTACTTAATTATTATATGTAGGCTATATATAATTACATAATCTTTACATTTAAATATTATTGTAAGTAAAATTATAATAAAAATGTTACAATTTAACTTATGTAGTAGTTCTTTAATACCTAGTAAAATTTTGTTGTTAAAAAAATATCACTGGTCCGCGAATTTTTTTTTACAAATTTTACTGGCCCGCGGAATGAAAATGGTTGAGAAACGCTGCAATTTATGAAATATTCTTAAATTCCAATCATTGAATGAACAACATTCATTAATATGAAATGACAGAATGACAGTATTTACACTTGAAAGATGGAGGTCATTTGTCAACAACTAAAAAACGAAACTCTTGAAAAGAAATTTAATAAGATTATCAATAAATACTAGTTATGAAGCAGAGAAAGTAATTAATTATTATATAATAAATTTGTTAATAAAATGTGTTAATGCTTAGAAATAAAACGAAAGTGATAATTTTTTACGCAGTATATATAAATAAATTATGTTAAATTTTTGCTAATCGTTCGTTATGTATTACCATGGAAATTTTTAATAGAAGTTGATCCAGCTGGACCATGATATACGAATTTATATATTTATTTTAAAAAGCACGCAATAAATAAATTACGATTAAAAAATTTTAAAATGAAATTTAAAATTAAACAAGCGATTGTCTTGATCGGCCCCAGCCCTTTGTGCCCGCTCTTGGCAAATAGTGACATTTCTTGTCACCTTTCTAAAACAGATTTTTTTTTAATCAAGATCGCTAGAATTAAATTAATTTTTATTTTTACATGTAATATATAGAAAAATATTACATGTAATATATAGAAAATATTACAATCGTATTAATGTCGAGATTTTGATGGAAACATAGGCGCCGACTCCATGAGGCCAAGGGTCTCGAGCCCCCCCCCCCCCCAGAAAAAAACGCTTCACTATCGTTAAAAGGTCAAAATCTGAAAATACAGCCTATACCCCCTGCATCAATCATATTTCTCTCTCTCTCAGTCATTAGTGTCAGCCCTGACACGTTGTGGTTACTCTGAAAAGTAACTTTCATGGGAATGATACTGAGGTGGGTTCCTGTTTCCTTTCTCAGGAGGAGGCATCTCAAATAGAGTTGGATAATTTATTGCCATGAGGTGGATTTGAACTCGGGTTGTCTTTAACTCAGAATTATAAGCTCAACTGCTTTATCCTCTCGGCTAATCGCCTCCTCCAATCATATTTAGCCCCCCCCCCCCTAATAATTTTTTAAAATTGGCGCCTATGGATGGAAATACACATTTTGAACATTCCCAGCAGACCGTGAGTGTTAACAAAATATCTTAAGAAATGTGATATTTACGCTCGTGGCATGAAACGAGAAAATTTTGAATAAAACCGGCGAAGGTATACTAATACTTTATCTATTTTTGAGAATTCATAAATGAATTATTTTTTAGGTGATCTTTAAAATGTACGCTTGCTAATTTTTAAAAAATGTATGTTCTACCCTCCATGGCAGAGAAAGATTAAATCTAGTACCAATATTGATAACTTCAAAAGGCAAGGGAATAGGTTGGGATCCCAGGCAGTCCGATGAATATTTATTTAAACCAATTGGCTACCAGTTGATATAAATAAATTGTTCACATGTATCGTTAATATATACAAGTAATCGTTTAAAGTCTATATGGCCTCAGATGCCGAAAGGTAAAAATTTTCTGTTAGCAGAATTTAACTATTAAATAAATATTTTAAAAATCTAGAAAATCTAGAAAACAAGAAAAGGCGGCTTTGGTATCCAAATGGCTTAAATAAAATCCTCGGGGATCCTAACACGAGACCCTCGGTATAGAAGGCAGGCGCGCTATCAACTACACCAAGCCCGAGGGCAGAGTTAAGTTAAACAGAGCGCTTTGGTAGCGTAATTAAAAAAAAGTTTATGAATTTATTTTCTAAGTACTCTTGTTGTCTAACTTATCTAGTAATAAAGAAAAGGATTTTGGCCTATAGTAACAAATGTAATTTAAATCTGATTAAGTGATTGGCGATTTTTTTTTGTGTATATATCAAATTAAACCACGCCTTTATTTTAGATATAGGTTACAAAAAAAAAATAAATAAATAAATTTATCCGGTGATTTTTTTCAAGGAGATTTGTGAATCACCAAAGCCCCCTGCCTCCTCCCCATCTAACTACTCTTAAAAACATGCAGTGAAAGAGTAAATATTATGATTATATCATCTCATTTGAATAGATTTAATAAATTCATGATAAATTCCCTTATATTCATTTATCGGTATTTAAATATATAAAATTGGAACCTGGTTAAATGCGCATTATTTTTTTTGTAAAATTTTATATAATAAAACTGGCTGGATAACATGTCCCAAAATCTTACGTAACTTGTTACAGGTGCATCCACATTATTCTACACATAGCATTAAAAAACTTTTAAAAATCTGTAAAATACCAATGTTTAAGCAATTTGAAATTTTATGAAAAGTGTGGAAGTCAGTCTGGCTCATCTGACTAACAAAGTTCTGATCTACAGAAACCGAAATTAATTTTTTTTTTTCTGTTATATCCTATGACGCCTCCCCCCCCCCCCCATTTTATAAAATAATACAAACCCAAACATTTTTAATGCAAAAAAATTTATGAATACAAATTATTATATTATTTTTTAATTTAATTTATTTATTAAATTTTAGCAATCATTTAAAAAATTGCTCGTTGTGGCTATATTCGCGCCTCCCCTTAGACTAGTCCGCGCCTCCCTAGGGAGGTGCGCATCACAGTTTGGAAAACACTGGTTTAGAGTAAATTTGGAAATTGAATTAATTAAAAATTGAATTCCGAAGCTGATTTTATTTTAAAACCTTGAAACAAATTCTTTCAAAAGAGAAAAATTTGCTTCCTTTTCTCCTCCTAAAGGAGAAATTTGCTTCTTTAATTGATTCGTTTTTGGCTTTCCGGTTAAAGCTACTTTTTAAATAAGCTGTTAGTTGAAATTTTAATAATAATAGTAATTAATAACAATAAATAATCGTATGGTTTATGAACATTTTTATTAACATGAAAGCTTAATTTCCACATTAGTATTAATAAAAATGGCTTTTATTTAAAGGTTCTTGGCTCTTTTACTTAAAAGTTTCTCTATTTTGTTTATTATTATATTTAAATAATGGAACTTTGGAAGTTAATTGTCACTCTTCCCAAATAATCGATTATTCCATCACTTATAGAACTCTTAAATAATAGCAATTCGCAAGAAATTATCATATCCTAAATAATTTTGTTATAATATGAGAACAAAATAATATCACATATCACAGAGGCAGACTAGCAAAATTGGCCTTTTGGGCTATTCGAGCAAACAGGGGGTCCCCCATTTGCTTTCACAATGAAGAATAATACAAAAAATCTGGTGTGACTGGCGCACAGCACACAACTTTCTCTTACCTTCGGTAATCGAAAGTTGTGTTCTGTGCTTGTCACACCAGATTTTTTGTGTCGACATGTATTTAGTTTTCGGCAGTAGGGAATTTTTGTCAGATATAAAATTTATAAGTATGGGAAAAAATTTATATTTTGTAACCATGGCAACCATTTCTCCTATCTTTCCTATGAAGCACAAGAGTAAAGTGTGCTTCAAACAATTTTGAGGGCAAAACGAGAATATACATTTGAAAGAGCATCTAAAAAATAATTGATTTTTGAATTTTAATCAAAATCGTTAGAGCGAATTTTGAGAAAATCGAAAAAAACTGAAAAAGTACATCAGTAAAGTACTAGTACTCTTTGGCCGATTTTGATTAAAAGCTTATTTTTCCGGTCCCGGGGGGTGTTTAACTTAAATATAAAATTTCAGCCTCATAGCTCAATTCCTTCATGCTTAAAATTGAACACACACACACACAGACACACAGACAGACTGACTATGTCGCGAAAACCACTTTTTTGGATTCAGGGGACCTCAAAACGTGAAGATCCATCAAAATCTTGACATCGAATTTTTGACATGAATCCAATACTTTCTCTATATATATATTACATATATACATAGAGGTAAGAGAAAGTAAAATTATTCGACAAGAATATACATATTTTATTAATAAAAAAAATTTTAAAGGGTTATAGTTTCTAAGGAACCCTGAAAAATCAAGTCAATATTTTTTCTTTTAAAATATTAGCCGCTGATGTTTCCTCTTTGATAGAATAACAATGAAAGATTTTTTCCTGTCTTACGAACAAATATGCAAAAGACAAGTAGCAACAGGCCAAAAAAAAGCAGGGGTCGGCAATCTTTTTCGGACGGCGGGCCATTTTCAAAATAAAATTTTTTATGCTGGCCGCACATTCAAATGTATCTATATTGGGTTTTATATCATATAAGAGTATAAATATTATTAAAAATAAATATAGAAAAAATTTATTATTGGTGCTTTTGAGGGCCGCGCAAAAAGTTTCAAAAGGCAGCAGGTTGCAGACTATATTAATAGGCAACAAGTAAAAAAACCACTTCAGAATGAGGGTACATACCCTAACATACTTCATAATTTTCTCTTCTAGTGATCATTACTCAATGCTTGAAAACCCATGAATTTTTTCAGAACGAGTAGAAAAAAAGGAGAATTTGATTTTGAAAATCAATAGAATAAAAAGCAATTGAATTTGATGATGAGGACAGCAAGATGCATAATACGATAATGATAATGAATGGTAATCAAATATCATGAATTAGTTAGTCGGTAAAAAATTCTACCATTTAGATAATTAGATAATCCACAGGAAATTTAAAAAAAAAAATGTTTTTGATATATTGGTTTTGTATTTTTTTTTTTTTACATTAGCTATTTTATTTGGATTTGATCTGAAGAAAATTATAATATTAAAAATAATTTTTTTTTCAGGGGGGGGGAGGAAGTTAACCAAAAGATAAGACTTCCTCACTGCGCACATAATTTTCAACTTGAAGCAGTCAATTATTCAAAAAATGAATATCATAGAAAGAAAATAATTTTTTGTATTTTAGTATAGGCCTAATATATAATTAAGAATTGTTGATATATCCAAAAATTATTTAACTACCCCTGAATAATGCAGAGCGCACATTTTAGTTGGTACAGAATATTTGTATTAATAAATCTAAGGTTGTATTATATTTAAACAAGCTTGTTGGAATCTATTATTTAATATGAATGATGTGTCTTTTGTTTATTTGCTTAAGTACATTTGTACTCTCAAGAGATTAGCTCCTCGGATTGAGAGAGAAGGAAAAGAGAGTTTGTCAATGGAATGTTTGTTTGAAGTTACACGTATTATTAATATAAGGATGCAAATTAAGTGAGATTACCCTACTTTGTGATGATGGTTAACACTTAGAGAATTTATTTTAAAAAGAAGGTTGTTCTAATTGTTAATTAATAATTAAAATAATTTTTGAATGCAAAATTTTCAAAAATATATGAAGTGAAAATTACATAATTTTTACACATTTCGATCTATAGACTACATAATAAGATCTAATCAAATTGAATTAGATAATCTTGGGATCAAGATAAATCGTATTATTTTCAATTGAATAATTTTAACATTATTTATCTGACTTGTGATAAAAATTCGACCTATTTCTCTAAATATAAAAAGAAAATTATCACCATTTTCGGATAAACCAAAACGTGATTGAGCGGTTCCGTAGGATGAGAGTTTTAAAAAGCCTCTTGTACCCAAAATTTAGTATTCGTTAAATTTGAATACAAATTTTAAATTTTCTGCCGTTTTAATAGCTGTCGTTTTAATTGATAAATTATCTCAATTGTAAAAAAAATATGGTGTACACAACTTTCTCTTACCTTCGGTAATCAAAAGTTGTGTTCAAGTGATTGTTACGCCAGATTTTTTATGACGACATATATTTAGTTTCCGACAGTATGACACATTCGAATTTCAAGTTGTAAAATTTATAAGTAGGGGCGAATGCCCTCGGGGCTTGGTGTAGAGGTTAGCGTGCTAACCTCGTATACCAAATGTCGCGGGTTCGGACTCCCAGGCAGTCCGATGATTTTATTTAAGCCAATTGGATACCAAATGGCTTAAATAAGAATGCCTGGACCCCATATATGTATATTAAATCAATAACGGTTATCGGTATAATGTCTTATATGGCCTGAGTTGCCAAAAAAGACAGTGTGAATGTGTGTGTGAGTGTGAGTGTGAATGAGAAAAATGTGAATGTTTAAAAAAACAAAAAAAGTAGGGGAGAATATGTATATTTTGTTACCATGGCAACAATTTCTCCTTTCCTATGAAGCATAAGAGAAAAGTGCTCTTCAGAAGATTTCAATGGTAAAATGAGAATTTACATTTTAAAGAGCATCTAAAACATAATTGATTTTTAATCAAAATCTTTGAAGCGAATTTTGAGAAAATCGAAAAAAACTGAAAAAGTGCATCAGTAAAGTACTAGCGGGGCAGTACTCTTTGGGCGGCTTCCCTGATATTTCCATGATAATTCCAGGTTTTTAAGTTTTCCAGGTCTGGGCCACCCTGTTTTAATCTATTCTTGCTAGACTTTCCTTGTTCTTTGATAGTTATGAATTTACATGTGGAATTCACACAAACATGTGGAAATGAATCAAAGTGTATTTTGAAAACAAAAATGAAAAAAAGTAAATAAATCTTTTCAGAGTATATAGCAAAGAATTGTATAAAACTTCATTCAAAAAGGTTTCTTTTACTTTTTAAGAATCCAAAAAAAAAAGTTTATATCATTAAAATAAATTTATTTGGAAAACTCTAAATATATACATAACCTGAATAAAAATTATCATAAACAACCAGAAACCCGCACAAGGAAATACCAGTAGATAACATAAATATGTCTGTTTTCTTTTCACTTATCCCTTGTTCATTTGTTAAAACATATCTAAATGATTTTATATTATAGATGGAATATTTTTTGTAAGATGTGAGAAAAAAGGTTATCCCCCCCCCTCGCGGGGCGTGCTTTTAAAAATAATTTTTTAAATAAATGAATAATTTGAGTCAGGATCCGATTCCTACTATTCTGAGAGAAGGTGAATTTTCGGCTGTTCGAATTAATAAATAATAATTACATAAATTTCTAATGAATAAAAAATTTTAAAAGTATTCTTAGGCTTAGATAAGGGTGGAAGAGGAGAGGGGAGAATTTTAAATATGTCAACAAAAATTTGGTAATTTTTTTCTGTGGGCGCCAAATTTTCAAAATTTATATATAATTTTATAAAATATATGAGGTTAAATTCCTAAATTCATGTTGTGAATTTTTTATATAGGCCTACCTCTTGTTTCCACGAGAAAATTTAAATAGGCTATATAAAATTTATCATATTTTATATATTTAAATACTTTTCGAGATCTACATATTTGAATAAGATATTAGGGGAAAACAAATTATGTATGTTTAGTCAAAGGTCCTGGCCACCGGGAATCGAGCCCGAGATCTCCAAGCTCTCCGGTGCACCGGTGTGCTTCCCTTTAGACCAGGACACTGGACTCTCGACCATATCAATTGGCTGGGGGTCATGGGACGTTTGGCCCACACAAACATACTAACATAAATTGTAAAATTTATATATTTAATAAAAATAAAATTACTGTATTAAAAATGATATGAAATAAAATACAATATATCCAAGTTCCATTTAGGGTATTAACCATCAATTATAAAAAAAAAAGTTTGTATAAGGAGCAAATCTATTAACATAAGTGTAATTTTATATTATACATATATAGATTGAAAAAATGAATAAAATTAATGGATTAAAACTTTCACTTTAATGAGGTATTATTCAAAAAAAAAAAAAAAAAAAAAAAAAAATGGTAAAGAATTTGCAAAACTTGAACAGAACTAACCATATCCTGCAACCCTAAGAATATGAGATGAGCCAGTACTTTGCAGCAGGCCAAGTTATTTTTTAGATTATTTTTTTGTTTATATAAGTTAATTTTTTAAATCAATGAAGTCAGTGGCTGTTGGTTTATGTAAAGGAAGATGAGCAGGATCAGCCAAAATTGAAAAACCTCCGATTATTTAAAATCCAGTGAGACGTTTCGGGAAAACTTTATTCTCCAACATCAACCTTTGATTCTCCCTGAATAAACTTATGCTTCTCCTTTTGTTTTTATTTTCTTCCTGGGTGCATGCGACCACTGGTCATTATTATAGATCTTCGGATCTTATGCGCCCATTTCAATATAAAAAAAAAACTAGATGGATAACTGGCCGATACTTATAATACATAATAATGTATTGTGCCCATTTGACAACTCCGGGACGTACATAATTTAAAAGACTGATGATGGGAGAATCAAGTTTTTCCGAAACTGTAAATATTTATACACTGGTGGACAAAATTAAGATATGGAAAGCATTTTCACACATGGAAGAGTGGGAAGGTATTCCACAAGCACTCCTAAACTCTCTTCTTAACAGCATGCATACTCGCATACTCGTTGTGCATGCTGTCTATCTGTCAGAGGTGACCACCCACCTTACTAGAGGCAAACCGCACCGTGCTAGCCTCACTTTCACTGCCTTCTTTTATCATGAATTTCAGGCCACATCGGACTATTGGCCATAACTCTTGCCAATGAATTTCACTTTCATTGTTGTTTTGCACACTTCATTGTCATTAAATTAGATTTTCAAATTTTCAAATTTTATTTCTTTGTATTCAGTATTTCTCGAGATATTTAGAAAAATACTCCATCTCTTAATTTTGTCCACCAGTGTATATTAAATAGATTTTCAATTTTGGCTACTCCTGTTCATTTTCATTCAAATTTTTTAATTAGAGTTATAATTCTATGGGATAGGAGTTCATCCGTCTTAAGCGTAAAACTTTGGTTAAATATTTTTGAAAAAAAAAAAAAAAAAAAATGGTAAGCTAAATGTCAATTTAAATAGGTTTTTTTTTTAATCTCATTTGAAATCACTGATTATTTCAGTAATTTCAGTATTTATTTATGGTCTAATTAAACGATTTTGATAAAAAAAATGTCTTCTTCTGTCCTAGCCCTTATTATACCCGCGGTGCGGGGTCGGCGCAAATGTAATTTTCAAAAAAAAAAGTTATCTGGCTTAACATGTATTATTATAAACTTTAAATGCTGGTAGCGACCCCTAAATTCGTTTTAAATACAGCCAAATTTTTTTCTAGAGCATTTTTACATGTGGGAGATTCGAATGAGAGGGTGAACTATAAAATTTTAAACACTTCATTTTTAAGCATCACCCTAATATATATAAATAGGTAAGAGAAAGTAAAATAAATAAGAGTATGGGGAAAGATTCAAATGTGAGATCAGAGTGAGAAATATTGATACATAGAATCAAAAGCGAAGGAATTTTTTATTTGATTAAATAGAGATATCTCTTTCGAGAGGAAGCAGCATATTTTTTGTGTTTACTTGAAGAAAACACTCGGGTTATCATTTTTAAAAGTTTACTATTAAGAACATCGTTTTTTTTTAACATATCTATTTTAAAATAGAGATAATAGTTAATCAATATACTTATATATATATATATATATAAAAACACTGTATATATATATAAGTGAGAAGATTTAAGATAATGAAAAAATCAGAGTTACACCTGAGAAAAATTCAATTATAATTTAAAAACCTTTTGTTTAATAAATTTGAAAAAAGTTTTCAACACAAGTGATAGCAGCGAGAAGAATTAAGTTACATGGTGGAGATTTGAGACACCTTACTTCCACCCTCTACGTCTAGAATTGGAAACTAGAAACATATCTTGGCGAGTGTGTGCGGAAGAAGATAGAAAAAAGAGGGGTTCAAACTTATATCATCACCTAGTTTTCTTTTATTTATCTCTCAACATGAATATATCTTATTTTATTAAAAACAAAAATATGTTTTTTTAATCAAAATATAGAGGGGAACGTTTGATAATATTAAATGAGAGTGAATTATTTATTAAATTGTGATTGAGCCCTACCTTGTTGGAAGATAGAGGCCTGTTCGGAAACTACCAAATATTTCGATTTTGCAGTCCGGCCAAATGTCCAAAATGGCCTTCTCTATCCTCTTGACGACATCTAAACGGACTTGGTGCTCTTCAGGTTTCGGGGACATGTACTCGAAAAAGTCTTCGATCTCTTGGTGCAACCTAGAAGGAAAAAAAAATTATATATAGTAATCAAATCCCTACAAATATCGTTATCATGAGATAACGTTTGATAACATTTTCTTACTGGAAGAATTAAAAAAAAAAAATATCACAATATTAGTACGAAAACCTAAATTTAATAAAATTTGCGATCTCATTGAAATTCCTAATTAGAGAAATTTATATTTTCATTCACACAAAATGTAATCAATTTTCTATTTTGTATAGAAGGGAATTTTTATTTATTCATAGATAATTTGCAAAAACTAACGCAGAATTTTAAATAGCCTTTAATCGCAACTAGTGATAAAATTAAATAATGTTCGAGTTTGCAAAAGAAAAAGGAAGAGAAAATATTTTTTAATAAAAGTTATAGATTAAAAATTTACAAGTTTTTATTCCGATGGATCGTGCAATAGAAACCTCAATCCGGCTCCTGGCATTTGATAAAAAAAAGTCCACATCTTAATAAAAGATTAGGATTCTTGGTAGAAAAAATCTGGTGTGACTGTCGCACAGCACACAACTTTCTCTTACCTTCGGTAATCGAAAGTTTCAACTCAGGTTCAAGTTCAGTAAAAATTATCTAACTCTATCTTTCTGAGGAAGGAAACTGGAACCGACCTTAGTATACTCTCTTGAAAGTTACTCCCAGAGGTAACCACAACGTAGCAATGTTTGAATTAATCATCTCTTCTACCGCCTAGAATGTTTCATCAAAATATAACTATTTTACACTATCAATTAATTAACTTAAAAAATTTTTTTAATAAGATATTTTTGGCATTAATCGTGCTTTATTTTTTATTGTTTTTTTTTTTTTTTTTTTTTTTTTTGTAATTAAAATATAGAGATTCAAATGCCAAAAATATTTCCAATAATAACAATCAAGAAAATTGAAATCAATTTAAAATCCCTTTTATTTTATTTTTTTTTTTCTTATCAAAATCTTAAAGCCCTCCTCTCAAATATCTTCATCTGAGATTCTCTCAAATCGGTGAGAATAAATAAACATTTATATTAAAATATCAAGAAAATTAATTAATTTTTCACCTTCTAATTAATATTGTTATTTTTTAATGAAGAGAAGAAATTTTAAATCGCTATAATTATCTATTTTGTTTTAATATTATCTATTATCTAAATCTACCTATCTATTAGCCATTCAAAAAAATTAAATTACTTATACGGCCTTGTAAGTCTAGTATTCAAGTTTTTCATTCAAAATCAAAAAGTTTACAAAAAATATCCAAGATATAAAAATAAAAAAATCTCCATTTCCCCTATCCGAGCAGAGAGGTTAAAGATAGTGACAAATTCAATTCCAATCTTCCTTTGTCCCCATGACCTCCCGGGATTGGAACAAGCTCCCTGCGTCTATCTTCCCCAAAACCTACAAACTTCAGACTTTCAAGTCTAATCTCAACAGGCATCTTCTCAGTTCCCGCAGTTGAGTTCCCCTTTTATGCTTCTCCTTTTGGTATTATTTTCTTGCTGGCTGCATTTGACCACTTTGGTCATTATAGGTCTTAGGACCTTATGCACCCATCCCAAAACAAAAAATGATATATTAGATGACTTCAAAAGTCAAGGTAACTAGGTTCGGATCCAAGGAGCCCGATGAATATTTATTTAAATCAATTGGATACCAAATGGTATAAATGTCTGGAACATATATATCTTAAATAAAAATATAAGGCCTTAAATGCCGAAAAATTAAAAAAAAAAAAAAGAGAAAGGAAATAAACAAATTTTTTTCTTTTCGAGATTTTGGGACATAGTAACTTTGAACAGTTTATAATATAATAATAATAATAATAATAATTAATTGCGATTATAATAATTATTATTGTTTACGATCATATTGTCTATCAGTATCAGTTGTTTTGTCTGTATCTAAAGGGCTATGACGTCATTGTCAAAAGGGGAGAACCCTTGTATTTGACCACCCCAATAGTGTTTAACAAAGATGTACACCTGAAATTGGCAAAAGGGTTTAGAGTAAAAAGCTTTTCAAGGTTGTGTGCAGGTAGTTTAAATATTGGGAATGAGGGGAGAGAAGGTGACAAAACTTGTTATCAAAATAAATAAAAAATGATAAAGAATTGAGGTGAATGCACATTAAAATGAACCTTCTGGAACTTAAATAAAAAATATGGTGATATAACCGCATATCACTCAAATCTCTTCTACTTTCGACAATCTAAACTGGTAATGTGCTATCACACCAAATTTTTTTATCTCTTTTTTACAACGCTTTTTTTTATTTTTTTTTCTCAAAATTCGTTTTAACAATTTAGATTAAATATAATCCCGAGAGAAGTTGCTGTTGATATTACAATTTGGGAAAGAGCAAGTTCAGGAGCAGCAAAGAAAATAAAAAGAAAGCCTTTGGATGCCAATGCCGAGGAAGACGTTTCGGACAAAATTTATTCCTCCTCAGTCCTTATAGGCTTATATTTACTTAATAACAAAGTTGTAATAGTTATTGATGCACAAAAATATGTGCATATGTACATTTTATTAAAAAGTACGTGCACATGTATAGTGAGGGACAATATTAAGTTTCACCCATGCTTTGTGATTATTTCATTGTTTTGATAAAAGAAAATGAAAATCTTTATTGGAAATTTTCTAGGTTTGAACCATGAAAGTTTCCATTAAAAAATATATAATCTATATATAATAATTACGGAGTGTCCGTCTGTCTGTCTGTCCGTCTGTCTGTCTGTCCGTCTGTCACGCTCTGTTTGACCAACTTCCCGTTGGAATTTTGAAACGAAATTTTGCAGTCTTATAGAGGACGTTATGGAGAGTCCCGGAAAAATACTCGGGTCCCGAAATTCCTATAACTTTTCGAGTTATTAATTCTTAAAGTTACGATTTCTCCCATAGGAAATGTACAGAGAAATATTTTTGTATTCTTTTCATTTGTGTATTCCATGAATGTAAACAAATCCTCAAGCAGGCACTGGACTGGAATACTTAGTTGTTAGTAATAATAATTTTAATTTCATAATTAAGAAAGGCGAGGGTCCGCCGCAGGCGGGCCCGAGCCAGCTGGTGGGGTCCAGGGGGCGTAGCCCCCTGTCTAGAAGCCACGCAGTTTCTCATTAAGAAAGGCGAGGGTCCGCCGCAGGCGGGCCCGAGCCAGCTGGTGGGGGTCCAGGGGGGCGTAGCCCCCCGGCTAGACGCGAAGCCCGCCGAAGGCGGGCGGCGCGGCTAGTATTTTAATAACTCACTGTACTTTTATTAAAATGAACATGGGTACGTACTTTTGGGCATCAATAACTATTACAACTTGGTGCCTAAAAATAAATATAATTCCATAAGGACTGAGGATGGACGAATAAATTTTGTAATTGCTCTTTCCCAACTTGTAATTAGATTAAAATTCATATATTAATTATATCTTATTTAAAAAATGAAGATAAATAGAGAAGACAAGAAGACATGGACATTGCAAATATCAATATTTAATAATATGATCAACTAATTAGGTAGGCTGGTTTTTATAATTTACCTTAATGAAAGGGAGGGTTTTGTGAGTATTAATAAAAAACAGCCAAGCCCTAAATTAAATTCGGCAAATAGATGTGGGTCTCGAAAAATCAATAAAATTCATCATGGTCTCAAATGGTAGATGTGACTTAAATCTAAAAAACTAACGCGTAGGGTCTAAACTATACGTCATTTGAATTTCCGAAATACAGATTCTAAGGGCCCCAGATGGGCAATTGGAGGTAAATTTGATTTTTCAATGACTTTTGACTGAGAGGTATCAATTTGATTTTTTTCTGTCAAAGATGAATATCTAAAAAGAAGTTTCGGAGTTTTTTGAAATTCGGTCATCTGGGATGGGGGGGGGGAATAGATTTTTCAATTTTTAAAAAACTTTTAATCAAGATGAGATATCAATTTGCCCTTTAAGCTAGGTTAAATAAATATTTAGAAAGTAAATTTGGGGTTTTTCGAAATTCAGACGATTTGTTGAACAAACTCGAGACTTTTGGTTTACAGTCTCCAACCCCCCAAACGGGCCATTTTAGAAAAATTTTACATTTTTTTAATTACTTAAATAACAACATGGTTTTTGGGGTTAAACATTTTTTTTTTTTTTAATTAAACATCTCGAGAAGAATTTCGAAGTTCTTTTGATATTCAGATCATAAGGAGAAATTTTGGATTTTTATTTACTCTAATCTCAACATAATATCAACTAGCTTGTACAGAATTTAATTCAAATGTTAGTGAATTATTTATTATTAAAATAAATTTACATGCAAATTTTAATGGATAAAAAGTAAATTTTAAATTTATTTTTTTATTGTTTTTGAAGGTGTTTTTTCACCTTGAAAAAAGTTTGATTTTAACAAATCGAAATAGCTAAAAAGTATAGAGGCAGATCCAGAGAACATATCAAAAACCATAAATTTTTCTATTCAAATTAATTAGTTTTTAAGAGAGGAAAAAAATTATTTTTTTCTATATAGTTAATTAAAAAAAAAAAAAAATATGATAATTTAGTATCCCATTCATACTGGAGTAGAAATTTTTTGAATTATAAAAAAATTACTAGTTTATACTTTTTATTAAGTTTATTTATTAATAATATTATGACAGATGTATTGTCATTTTTTTTTTTTTTTTTTTCAAAATATTGTATTTTTATCAATTTTTCTATCAAAATTAATCCCAAAATTAGATATAATGTTTATTTTTCATTTGAAATAAAATTTTACATGTATCTACTTTTCAAAATGTATTTAAATATCTTCAATCAATTAACTCATGTTTTGGACTTTCAAAGGATCAATTATAAATATGTAATTAATATAAATTTTAAATAGGTAGTTTGCATCAATTCATGATGTCTTGTCAGAGAGCTATTTTTCTGAAATGTTTGATGTAGCTATGTACAGTGAGGGACAATATTAAGTCCCAACCATGAGTTTTCTACTTGTGATTATGTCATTGTTTTAAAAAAAAAAAAATTATATATTTTTTAATGGAAACTTTCATGATTCAAACCTAGAAAATTTCCAATAAAGATTTTCATTTTCTTTTAAAAAAGCAATGAAATAATCACAAGTAGAAAATGCATGGATGGGACTTAATATTTCAAACTTCCCTCTTTTTTTCCTGTCCGCACCTCCCCCTACACCCCCCTGAACACCCCTTGCACTCGGTTCGCTAACTTTACTATGTAACCTATATAACATTGGTTTAGAATTATTTTTAGCTAGGTATTTTTATGCGAATCTAAATTCAGTTGGGTGGGTGTGTGAGGGAGGAAGAATTTTGACAAAATTTAGAGGGTAAAAAATGAAAAAAAAAAAAAAAAAAAAAAATTAATTAATTAAAAAAAAAAAACATTCAACTTCGATTTTTTAATAAATTATAATCACTATGGATGTTCTAAGAAACTGATCTATTGGATTTCAAATTTAATTAAATGATAAATTAAATTATAAAAAATGAATAAAATGATAAGAAATTGTATTATAATAGAGGATTATTTGATTTTCTTTAGTAATTTTTTTGTGAGCACATTGTGGGGTTGGATTCTATTTTCGGCATCTCTGACTTTAGACATCTGAACATCTAAATCATTGATTATATTGATATTTATTAAATTTCTCAGAAATTAAAAGGAAATTAACTAAATATAAATAAAAATTATAAAAAAAAAAATGAATTTTATAGATTCTGATATGTGTTGGCTGGAACTTAGACTTTTATTTATTTTTTCGTTTTTATGTGTCATTATAGTGATTATCTAAAGAAATGAAGGAATACAGACCCTTGCACCCCGTCCTGATAGATCCGGTTGCAATTTCGCCAGACACAGCCCCCATATTGCCCGACGAGTGCCCTTCGGTTCTGGTTCATTCCATAGGTAGACGCCGGGTTGTCTTTCCGTCTCCGATGACGATGTAGGGCATTTAATGAACCACCGCCGTTTTCTTCATCACTTGCTACCTCAACATGAACTAATTCTTGACGTCCAAGGGTTGAATGCAGGGCTGGATGGTTCATCATGCTGTTATTTAGTCCTTTTAATGAATCCCATATACGCATCCAAACTTCATTCGCGGGACCGTCCTGTTCTGGTTGAAACCAACCGATATTTGGATCCATCCAAATCAGTCAACACACATTAACACTGATACACATTCACAATTAAATAAAAAAAAAATTCAACCCTTCTCTACACATGGACAGACACCCGTTGCAGATTTATCAAATTACTGAAGTGAGAGCAGCACGATCAAATACTACGTGAGTCAAGTAGGCTTCCCTCCTTCTTTCTCGTTCTCTCTATATCTCTTTCTCTTTCGCACTCACATCCTCTCGATCCGTCTGGAGAAATCTATAATCGACAAATGTGCATATTTTATATTAAATAATGAATTAAATTAAATTAATAAAATTAATAATGATTTTTAAAAATATTAAAATTTAAATATACATTTGTATAAGTTCTAATAATAAGTTTTTTAATAATTTTTATTTTCAAATAATATTTATATTCTTTGAAAAAAAAAATAAATTTTACAAATTTTCATACTAATTAATAAAATGATTTGATGTCAAAGTAAAATCTATAAACAAAGAGTATTTATTTACTTTATAATTAATCTAAAGCAGATCTGCTATTTCGAATTATATAAAATATAATTTTAAAAAATTAATTAAAATAAAATACTTTTTTAAAATAGGCCTATCAGTATTTGAATTTGTAAAAGAAGCACAACAATAAAAGTTCTAATTTTTCATTTATAGGGTTGATTATAAATTGGAAACTTAATGAACAAGAATTAATGCAAAATATTTAAATTATTTATTATATTCAATTTTTTAAATTATCTTCATTCAATAAAATTTTAACAGGTGATTCACATTTTTCAGCTTTTTTTAAATTATTACTAGATAAAATTTAAATTTTCATTGATATGAATCTTTAAAAATTATAAATTATATGAATAAAATTATTGATTTAAAAAAAATTAATAAATTAATTCATGGAATGCTCACTGAATAAACCATTTGACTCAAGTTTAAGTTTATAAAATTTATATTTGTAAAAATAAGTAATTTTAAATTTGAAAATGGTGAGATTATGGACAGGCCTATAGAGCAAAAGTTGCTTAATTAAAGAGCAAATAGGATTTTTATTGCTATTTATTTTTGAATTTGGAGCGTAAATATTAATATTTAGCTTTTCATCTGGTGGTCAGTTGATGTACTAATAAAATAGATGATAAAATTATGAAACAATTTCAAGTTTATCATCTTAATTCCCTTCTTAATTAGATTTTTTTTTTTGTTTTTTGAAAATAAATTTCCTTTTAAACTAATTGCTATGAAATTAGGTCCAATTATAGACTAACATTTTAATTATTACTGTTAATTTCCAATTTCGGTCTAGAGAATGCTGAGAAAATTCTAAAGATATAAGCAAATTATAAAGCTACACATTTATATACGCTAAAGAATTTTATGCGTTTCTGCCGCACTATTGACCTGAAATGTTATTTCATATAAAAAATTCGACAGATAAAATAAAGATTAAAATTCTTTCTGTAAACCATGATTTAGTGTAGGGAAGTAAAATTACCAAACTTGTAATTTTTAAAACAATGTCAGATTAAGCGCCAAAAATTAATGTCAATTTTTTATTTATTTTTTTTATTAGTTCATAGAGTTAAAATAATTATATAAATAATTTAAAATGGCTAAAAATTGTAAAATTTAGTAATTTATAAATAAATAAATATAAAATGTGATTTTGTTTGACTCTATTGGTAGACGCCATCCTTTCCTGTTGTTAATGTTGCTCTTTCTCTTTCACTCTTTTGCTTGCTCTACGAATGTAAACTTCTCGGTTCAGCGCTGTTCAATTACTTTTTTTATTATTTAATTGATTATCTCGACCGAGGTTTAAACATCTTCTATCAATATGGTATGTATTTATTTACAAAATAAAAAATTAAACATTAAATTTTTCTTATTATTTTCCAATATATTTCACTTTTATCTTACAATATAACCACGTGGTTAAAACTAAACTTTTTTTAATTATTAACTTTTTTAGGCTTTCAATAAAGATCCTGAAAAGCCCGGAACAGAAACTCCTTTGATTCACCGAATTCGTATCACTCTCACTTCAAGAAATGTGAAGAGTTTAGAAAAAGGTAAAAAATTTATATTAAAAATATTTTTATTTTTCAAAGAGCACATTTAAATTACACCTTAATTTTAGTGATTAATTTTTTTATTTGATCATTAGAAAAAAATTGATCAAAGTAGAATCGTAGTTTTTTTCTTAAGACAGATTTATAATAAGTAATCACATTATTTCGTCCTGAAGATGGAAGCGACGCGCTCCCGAAAAGTCGACGAAATAATAGTTAAGTTTATTTCTGCTGGCTGCCTTCCTCATTGATTCCTTGTTCAATCATCACCACAGCCATTTATATTCTTCATTGAACAGTATAAATATGTTCAAATGGTTTTAATTGAAAATTTATTCTGTTGTTTAAGAAAAAACGAGTCTACTTTTAGTTACATACGATTCGACTTCATCCACTTCTCTTATAAATGTAATCCTCGGGCATTATAATTTTTGATCAAACTCTGTCAAGTTGCTTTATTAAAATCTCATTGGGATGGTCAATAAAAAAATATTATTAAAAAAAAAAACAAATTTGATTTTTGATATTAGATTAGATAGATTTTCATTTTCACTTTTTTTTTAACACAATCTTTAAAATGTAATAATTTTTTTCTAGTGTGCGCTGATTTGATTACTGGTGCAAAACAACAAAAATTGCGCGTCAAGGGACCGATGCGAATGCCAACCAAGATTTTACGTATTACCACACGTAAAACTCCTTGTGGTGAAGGTTCAAAGACCTGGGATCGTTTTCAAATGCGAATTCATAAAAGAGTCATCGATTTACACAGTCCCAGTGAAATTGTTAAACAGATTACATCAATCAGCATTGAGCCTGGTGTAGAAGTAGAAGTCACAATCGCTGATTCTTAAATTTTTTTATCATTATGTATAAAAAAAAATGAGAAAATAAAAAAATTGTAAAATTTTAAATACTTTTTTTCTTTATCCTTTATCCCATATTCAACAAGAATTAATAACAAATCTTCCTCGAATATCTAAAATATATATACTGTATTTTACTTTATATATATATATACTTGTTTTGTTTGGTCTTTTTTTTACAAGAGTTCATGGGCGTATCTAGCTCAAAACGCTAGAGGGGGGGGGGGGGGAACTTTTCTAATATCCATTTTATTATCCACAACTTTACTGGAGATAGGGGATGACGACAATTGAATGTGTGGAAGAAGGGCATATGTTACATTTTTCAAATATTGTGTTTTTTTATGGATGAAGGTAAAATGGGACTTGGCTCAACAGTTGGTAGTGGTTTTAGGGATCAAAACCACCAGAGGCGGTTTTTCCCTATTAGAGGTCAGCAGAGTACATTACTCAAGATGGTAGTGAACAAATAAACGGAATAAGGGCATATGTTAATAGCGTTACTGTGTAGTAAATCTCTCTAGTCACAGTTGTATTTAAGTTCACGTTGTGATTCGTTGTGTATATTTCTTTTTATTTATCATGTTATGGATAACATTAATTTATCTATTCATGAATCTAAAAACTTGTGCAGGGGAAAGAAACGTTCACTTAACATAGATAAGTGAAGGACAAGAAACTCAAATCTTTAGGAAATGCTGGAAAGGAATACATAAACAAACGGGGGAGGGGGGTGTTTTACTTGTCTTTAAAATCCTTTTTCTAATGTAATTTGGTGGTTTAACACATTAATTTTTTTAGTCAAAAAATGGAAGAAAGTCATATGTGTGACTTTTGCAATTAATTAGTTCCTTAACATGAGCAACTTCAGTTTTTCGCTTCTCCTGTAAAATTTTAAAATTGTAACTTATGCCCTTCTTCCAGACACCCATTCAATTCAATTGTAGTTTTTATTTTCTCACAGGTGGCTTGAATTTTTCAGTTTTTTATTTATATTTTTTGTTTTTTATTTCTATTCGGTCACATTTGACTTCAAAACTTTCTCACAAACTTTACACCCTATCCACTTTCCTTAGCTAGTCCTACGTTTGAAAATGTTTGATCTCCTTGCCTAGTATTGTTGTATTTGGACTCACAGATCAACCTGTTTGGAACATATGATTTTGATTTGTCTAGAAAATGTAAACAATTTTTCTTTCAGAGTTTAATAAACAAATTTTAAGTTCTTTCAAATATTTTCTATAAATTTTAGATAATTTGTATATTGAATTAACACTGATTTTACATATTTGCCTACTGATTTGAACATTTTGGAGAACACTGTTTGCATATTATGTATATGAATGTATATGTCACTTGTAAATGAACATACATTGTCTTTTCTTTTTAGAATTATTTTAATTTTTGTTTTTTTATAATTAGTTTGATGTAATACAATCTTTTTTTTTTTTAAATAAAAGTGTTTTATCAATAATTTAATTGTTTTCCTTATTAAACCAAATTTCTATTTTCAGTTTTATTATTAATTATTCAATTCTTTAAATATATAGGAAAATGGAGCCTAGCCTCTGATTATTTAAAATCTTCAATGAATAAAAAATAATAATTTTTTAGCCTTTATTTTTATTCATTTAAGATGTTTTATAATCAGACCTTCTCCAATTTTCAATTTTTTTCTAATTTATGAAACCTACCTATAATATTAATTTATATATGTATAGGTAGGAAAGTAACAATTTTTAAAATCACGCCCTAGCTGATTATCACTGTGCCTCTTCTGTGTGGCTCGTTAGTTTGGTTTTTGAATTTTGCCCAAATGTCGACATTGGCCAACTTTGACGCTTGCATATCTATATCTGTTTTATTTCAAGTTTGGAAGGGGAGCCAGCTGCACTCCTCTAGAGTCGCCTATGCAAGGGTTAGATTAAAATTTGCCTGCTTGTGCCGAAAATTTACCTAAAAATAAGCGAAACAAAAGGTTATTTAACTTAAGATAAGAAATACTCACTTGGTTTAAACAGAAATACATTAAATATTAAATGAATTAATATGTATTAAATAAATATCAAATGTCAAGACGTCTATAAATGGGGGACATGCCTATAAAGAGTTTTGCTTGCGCAAATTGAGCATGATTAAAATTCAATCGAGGTTCAATTAAAATATGCTTGCGCAAAATTCTCCAGATGCTACAGTTGACTTGTACAAAAAGATTGCACATGCATGCTTGTCATTAGTTACGTGGGGCCGCCTTTAATTTTAACAATAGTTTTTGAACAATTTTTTTCATTGTTAACTTTTCCTTCTATTAGTAAAATTATTTAGTATATGTGAGGTTTCCTTCTATTGGTATGAATTTAAGATAATGTTTCTTGAATATAAAAAAAAGAAAGATTCACCATATATATAAATATTATTAAAATTTTTTTTTAAAATATGATGTTACAATAGTATACAAAATATATATTAAAATATGTACAAAACTAATATACACTTACCTCCAAATTCATAAACATATAAAATACTTTTTAAATGTTTATGAATTTGAAGATTAGAAAATATATATATATATATATCTATGGCTTTATAAAAAATCGCAGCAGTAATAGTTAAAATATTAAATTTTTACTTTTTTAAATATCATTTATCGTTAGAAATAAGAAATCTATAAAATAAGATTTCTAATAAATAGAGGAGAGGGAAATATTGTTTAAGTAAATAAATATTTAACAAATGATTTCCCAAATTAACAAGTCATGCAAATAGGATGATTTCCACTTAAATCAAAAAATGCATTTAAATAAGTTTGGTCTTATAATTACAACCAAACTAAATGTCCTTAGAAACACTAAAAAAATTATTTTATTATTCAAGAAAACGAAATAAAAATTTAATAGAGAAATCTAACGTAATAAAAAATTTATAAAGAAATCTATTGTTTAAGTAATAAAAAATTATTTGTCAAGTTTGGTTTTAATATAACCATTTTTTCAAAAAAAAGGCAAGTTTTAATATAGTTAATTTAATAGGAGGGAATGTTAGGCCTTATTATAAAATAAAAATTTAAGCATAACATGACTCGTTAATAAAGAAATCTATCTAGATAAGGAGTGTTCCCAAATTTTCAGGCATTTTCTGCATCTAAAAAATGAAAATAAACTTTATTATTTTATATATTAATATATACATGGACATTATTTAATAACAGTGGAGAAAGACCAACTTGGTAAAAAGAGAAAAGTTCAATTTTCTTTTCTATTCTAATTTGATAATGACATTATTAGTTACTCACTTTTTTCATCCTTGAATTTAAGTTGATAACAATACCAAGAGTCAATAAATTATTCATCATCATAGTTTGGGTCGAGATGTCGGGTCATTCCACGTCAAATCAACCAAAAAAATAAAAAAATTTCACCCATAATCTCAGATTTTTATGAAACTTGGTATGTTTGTTCTATATATAAAGATAAGTAACAGCACCAAATTTCGATTTTTTATCTCACTTAGTTTTCGAGTTATGGCACTTTAAAGTTTTGATTTTTTCACTTTCCGCGGCTTGAATAATGCCAAACAAAATGTGACATGGAAGAGAAAATAATTTCTCATTTGTTTATTTGACACCCAATCTTGATGAAATTTTTTTGGTAAGTTCTTTAAACAATAAGGAATTAGAAAAAAAATATATCACGAATCTAAGTTGATCCTAAAATATAAAAAAAAATTCATATTGTTGATTTTTTTTAGTTATGAAAACGCAAACATGGTTTAGCGCTAAAGCCATTATCTCCAAAAGGGAATGAGATATTCAAGAAATTTTTTTTTCTAAATAATCTACATGAAATGGGCTTTAATTTAGTAAAATAAAAATTTTGTGTATTTTGTTCCCTCTATTTCTAAAGTCCATTGCAAGTTTCAATATATAGTTTTACATGTTAAAAAGGTTTCAAGGGCAAAATAAAAATATACATTTTAAAAAGCATCTAAAAAAATAATTGATTTTTGAATTTTAATAAAAATCGTTGCAGCAAATTTTGAGAAAATTGAAAAAAACTGAAAAAGTACATCAGTAAAGTACTAGTAGTTTTTGGCCGATTTTGTTCAAAAGCTTATTTTGAGTGTCGGGGAGGGTACCTAACTTAAATATAAAATTTCAACCTCCTAGCTCAATCCTTTCATGCTTTCAATTGAATTGATTGTGTTTTCGTCTGTGTTCAGTTTTAAGCAGACACACACACAGTGTCCATTTGAAGTCATGAAAGGATTGAGCTAGGAGGTTGAAATTTTATATTTAAGTTAGGTACCCTCCCCGACACTCAAAATAAGCTTTTGAACAAAATCGGCCAAAAAGTACTAGTACTTTACTGATGTACTTTTTCAATTTTTTTCAATTTTCTCAAAATTTGCTGCAACGATTTTATTAAAATTCAAAAATCAATTATTTTTTTAGATGCTTTTTAAAATGTATATTTTCATTTTGCCCTTGAAACCTTTTTAACATGTAAAACTATATATTGAAACTTGCAATGGACTTTAGAAATAGAGGGAACAAAATACACAAAATTTTTATTTTACTAAATTAAAGCCCATTTCATGTAGATTATTTAGAAAAAAAATTTTCTTGAATATCTCATTCCCTTTTGGAGATAATGGCTTTAGCGCTAAACCATGTTTGCGTTTTCATAACTAAAAAAAATCAACAATATGAATTTTTTTTATATTTTAGGATCAACTTAGATTCGTGATATATTTTTTTCTAATTCCTTATTGTTTAAAGAACTTACCAAAAAAATTTCATCAAGATTGGGTGTCAAATAAGCAAATGAGAAATTATTTTCTCTTCCATGTCACATTTTGTTTGGCATTATTCAAGCCGCGGAAGGTGAAAAAATCAAAACTTTAAAGTGCCATAACTCGAAAACTAAGTGAGATAAAAAATCGAAATTTGGTGCTGTTACTTATCTTTATATATAGAACAAACATACCAAGTTTCATAAAAATCTGAGATTATGGGTGAAATGGCCTGGTTGAACTGACGTGGAATGACCCTGTCATTAAATAAGAACAGAATAGTAAACAATTTTTTTCTTTTTTATCTAGCTTCCAACTTTAATAGTGACAATATAGATGTATAGCTGGTTACCTCCTATTTATCTATATTAATATATATCAAAAGGTGGGTGATGATTTATTGACACCAGCATATTTTGAACACACCTCATCTAGATTAATTGTTTTCATATGATTATCCTTTAAGATAATGGACGGTTTATTAGGATTTCATTTCTAAAATCAACGAAAATATACCTTTTAATATATATATATATTTATATATGAGTAAATGATCAAAAAAATCTCTTCTATTTTTAATTTTGAATAAATTTTGCACATATAGACTTAATAATTCACCAAAAATTATTTCAAAATTTTTTTTCTATTTGGCTTATAGAGAATTTTATTATCATTCATTTGTATCCAAAAATTTAGAAAATCTAACTCAAATTTGAGAAGCGAAAAAACTTTATGGAACAGATATTTTAGATTGTTAAAAAGATTACAGAGTTCTTGTCTCTCAGGTCAGGGGTTCGCATCCCTTCTCATGCGACAAAATTTCAATTGAATTAAATAGAGACGGGGTTTAAATGGCCTCCGATCCTTAAATGAAAAAAAAGATGTTCATGTTTGTAAAATATTATCGAAATCAAAAAATAGAAGAGGTTTTGTTAAACGTTTATCCCTGGAATGACTCATATATCTCTATATATATTTAGATAAATTATTTTTTTCTTTTTGAGTAAAAAAATAAAATTAAGAGAGCAGACAAAGATATCACAGTTTAGTTTCGTGGTGATCACGTCGAGGCCCATGACCCCGATAAGCGCGTAATTTTAATGGCCGTGGCGCCTGAGTTGGTTTCGGTGTTGGTTCATCACCTGAGTCCACATCACCTGTAAGAAAATTTTAATTATTAGTATAACGACAGTTTATATGTTGTTTATTTACTAAGGCAATTGAATTTTTTTTTTTTTTTTAATAAAAAAAGACTCACCCTTTTTTCCCATTCACACTCTCATTTACACACACATACATAACCGTTATTATAAATATTAATATACATATATATATATATATATATTGGGGTCCAGGCAATTGAATTTATGTCTATCAAAGATGTTATATAAAAGGGCGTCAAAATTTGTTTTCCCCCGGGGCGCTTAAAACCCTAGAACCGCCCCTGGGTATTAATTAGATTCCTCCTGCGTGACCGAAAGGATAGTTATATTGACAAATGTCAATATTAACCTAAAAGCCAAGGGGTTCGGAGACAGTGCGATGAATATTTAAATCATTTGGATACCAAATAATTTAAATAAATGGGCGTGGATCACATATCGTTAATAATAACTTATCATTTAAAGTCTATAAGCTCTAAGATGTTGAAGACTTAAAAAAAAATTAGATTTTTGTGTTCTTGAGGCAAGATTTAACTCTACTCACCATCACTGGAATTATTTGAAGCAACAAAGTGTTGTGAACGGACAGCCTTTCTCGATTTTGGACGACGATAATATTTAAACTCCCTAGGAAGAGTATAAGATCGCGGTAAAGATATTTGTGAGTCCATATCAGAAGGAATCCGATACGATTTATACATAAGTTGTGCGTCCGCTCCTGAACCGTTGACGACATCACCATTGCCGACGCTATCAGTTCCACCAGGACCACCACCGCCACTTCCGGCACCGCCATCTCCTCCAGGACCTGATCCGGCATCTTCCGGAACAGAACAATTACTCCCCTGATCACTAGCACACTCTCGATCAGACAGCCTTCCGTATACATGAGGACCAGAATGAGGTTCCCAGCCATAATAAAGCCGTTCTGCACTTTCAAGATAATGAGGAGCGAGGAGTATTTCGGGGGTATTAGCCCGATGTTTGGCTCTGGGAGGTGGGATTATGTGATATGTATAAGGAGGGGGAAGAGGTCGAGCTGCAGGTGGCGAAGGAGGTGGCCAACATGCAGCAGCATCATGTCTTTTTGCTCTAGGAATAGGTTGTCGTGGCAATGATCCAAATTCTTCTAGACCATTTGGTGTTCCCGAACCGCCACCACCTCCACCCGGGCCACCTCCAGCACATGATGGTCTTGCTAATTTTCCTTGTTTAATTTCTTCCTCGATCACACGTAATTCAGCTAACTGTTTCTGTTTCTTTTCTTGGAGCTTTTGTTGGATATTCACTCGAGATCCTACACTGCTTGCCTCATTTTCTGAAGAACCACCCTAAAAAATATAAATTATAAAATATTATTAAATCGATTTCGAGTAAGCAATGCTAACATAAGGATCCTGAACATAAGGATAAGTGGCTGCAGAGGAATAAGAGACATGGTAGACATAGGAAAATGTGTATTATTAAAGATCAAATTTTCAGGCAAAATAAAAGTGAACAATAAAATATCTTGATATATGAGCCATGATTGGAGTTTCTATTTATGTTTAAGTTCAAAAAGTAAAAGGTACACAAAAATGCCAAAAATCGCAAAATACGATCCCTAATTAAAATAAATAGTATTTGAATATTTTATACACAATAGAGAATTCTAAATAAATCATTAAATTTCATAAGAAATTGGAAAGATTTTTTGTAAAAAGTTCCAAAGGGGACCGGCCCCCTACACACAGACACACATACCAATTTTTTTAGAGTCAGGGGACCTCAAAACATAAATTTCCATTAAAATCTTGACAAATTTTGACAGGTTCGCAATACTTTCTTTCTATATATTTCATATATAGATAAGAGAAAGTAAAAATATATAAAATCAATTTAATTGTTAAACCATTAGTATCAATTTGATGATGACTTGGTTTCAATTATAAGAACTTAGGTTGAAAAAACATTTGTTAAAAAGTTATATTATTATCATTGATAAAATTTTAAAATTATTTTTCTCATATCTACATCATGGTATTAATTTAATTTTTTTGTTTACCTGATGATTATGGTGATTTGGTAAAGGACGTCGCCAAAAAGGCACAATGCTTGGGTTCTCTTCGAGTGAGCCTGCTGCTGTTGTTATCACAGCTGTTGAAGATAATCCTGTAGATAAAGGTATTGTCACAGAAGTGTTTGTTCCAGGAACTGTCACTCCTACTGATGGCGGAGGCACAAATGAAGTAGGCTTTTTCTTTTTTCTTTTGGTAGCTGCTGCAGGATTATTAAATCGACAATTGAATACTCCCGGAATGCCATTATGATATGGAAGAGGGCCATGGTTGTTAAGAGCATGGCCATTTGTATATCGATGATAGCCGTTGGAAAGAAGATCGCCCGATGCAGTCACTTTGCCGTTGCTCTCGGGAATTTTTATATGTTCGTCTTTGCTTGTAATAATAACACCATCGCCGATAGCTTCATGGGTGGAGAGCCTTTGAGTTGAGTCACAATTGTTAGCATATGAACTTGGACGACCTCCGGCCTCATAATGCAATCTAAAAGAATATTATAAAAATTAGTAAATATTTCTTTAAAAAAAAGCTAAATTGAATTTTGAAAAAAATTTAGGAATCCATCTATTAAGGTGCTTAAGGAGGGCAGCGAACAGCTTTGCCTCCCGAATCACCTTAAGATTCAAAAGAATGGAGATACAATATGTAATATATCGAAATCTTATATATATACAAGATTTCGATCCTTAAAACATATTTTTTGATTTTGTTAAATTTATATAATTACCTTCGGACATGAAAGAATCGATAATAAATAGCCATAAATGCAATGCCGACAGCAAAAGAGAGAAAGACAACGAGGGGAACTGTGTCTCGATACCATGGAGATTGGTCCCAAACGGCCACAAGCCAAGCAATCACTAGTAATGAATTCTCCATGAACATTACTACGTAGAATGTTACCATTTTCTGTCGTGGGTTTACTTCCTGGGAAAATGAATAAATTAATAATAATAGACTTTGAATATAATATTTGAAGAAGTGGCTGTAGATAAGGATATTATTCTGGAAGACAGGTGCAGCCAAAAAATTAAAAGTCTCTGAATGCTTACAAAATTCCGAGACGTGTAGGGTCAAATTTATTGTCCCATCATCATACTCGCTAATAAAACCGATTTGTATTCGCCGATATTTGCACCTATATTTGCACATTCATGTGCCAACTCGCCAGCACATATCGTCGCCTGAAACACGTAGTGGCGTATCTCAGTTTCTATCATTTTTCAGGAGAGCTGTTTATAGTTCGTGTTGTTATATTAAATGTTGAGATACGCAAAACCAAAAAAACCTAAATAATACGAAAAAACATGGAAATACAGATTCGTCACTTTGTGATAATGTAAAGAAGGCCAGGACAAGGCCATACCCGTTGTATCTCAATTTTTAATTTTTTTGAGATATGTCACTACGTGTTGCAAGCGACGATATCATACACAAAAAAGTCTTGCCCTATCGAACAACTCCGGGACTTTAACAATTTTGAAGGACTGAATATGGGTAAATAAAATCACCCGAAACGTCTCGTTGAGTTGTAATAAATCAGAGGCTTTTATTTTTGACTGCACCTGCTCCTTCTCCTGTCTAGAGAAAAACAGTCACTGACTTCATTGATTTACAAGAAAAATTAAATGTATCGCCCCAGTCTAATTTTAACTAATTCTGGGCTATTTGAGAATCAACGACTGATGATGAAACAATAAATTTGACCCGAAACGTCTCGTCTGTAAGCATCTAAAGGCTTTTAATTTTTTGTCTGCACCTGCCTTCCAGTATAATATAGACAATGAATATATTTTTATTTATTAAATAAATATTTATTAAATATTTTTAATTAATTTAATAATTAATACATTAGTGAGATATTTATTTAAAACTTAGCACCTTCCAATTCTTTTTTCTCAATCTTAATAATATTAATTAATAAGAATGAATATATACCTGTAAATTTATATAAGAGAAAATATATACAATTGCAATGAGTGCTGAGAAGGCGGCTTTTCTTTGTCTTGAGATTCTTTCACCGTGGAAGACATTTTTTGGAGAAATGAGCCATAGGAACATTGAAAACCAATGAAGGCCAATAACTAAAAATACCCAATGGCCATAGAGAGTAGCGTATACTGTGAGGGCTGTCACTCGGGAAGACACTGTTCCTAATCTAAAAAATAAAGAAATTAACTTAGATGAAAAATTCTTTTTAATTGTACTAAATTTGGCATTAAATATATTTGTGAAATTTAAAAAAAATAAGTGTTTTAGTTTCTATTAAAAATTATATATATATAAGAGAAAATATAAATACCTCCAGAGAAATTGAAAAATAACTCCTAGCCATGTTAGAACTAGACGATGTACATTTTGTAAACGGACATTTTTTGAAAAAGAAGCTAACGCCCAACAAACAGAAAATAATGACAGGATGGTTGAGACCATATTTAAATCACTGAATTCTTTTGGAGATGTCTCTTGCCAGAGGAGATATAATTGCACAAGGAGCATCGGCGCCGCTTCACAAAATGCATGGAAGAGGCGAAGCATACATAAATCACGTACCTGGAAATTTTATATTCGATTAAATAATTTCATTTAAGGAATTATTTTTTCAAAAACAACATTTTTTATTACCCCTTTTATTATAAGCCTAAACGAGAAAATAAAAAGGTTCACAAGAATATATATATATATATAATTCAATTGACTTTGCAGCTTCTTCGCCTAAGACGGATGTTCGGTCAAAAAATTATAAAAACGTTGTTTTATTTTAAATTTAGTTAATTATTGGCCTTGTACAAGTATCAGTTTCGATGCATTCATCATCCTCAGGACCTACAATTTTAATAATACATTCAAATATTTTCAATATTTTGTGAAAAATATTTGAATGTATTATTAAAATTGTAGGTTCTGAATGCATCGAAACTGATACTTGTACAAGGCAGTTGACAACGTTTTTATAATTTTTTGACCGGACATCCGTCTTAGGCGAAGAAGCTGCAAAGTCAATTTAATTTGATAAAAACCTCGTCTGAATCAGCATATATATATATATATATGTTATATACAGCAGGGCCATATTTCCGAAGAGGCGGACTAGGCGCGCGCCATATATATATATATAAACCTATATATAAAGCGAGTCAGGTGTGAGCGATTCCCTTTCCCTCGCAAGGAGATTCAAGATTCATACCTCCAAGCAATAGTCGGTCAAATTCGCAAATATTGAAGGACATAGAAGAATCTATAGATATAATTTTAAATTTGTAAAGATCCGCTCAAAAAAATGATAGTTAAAACCGTATATTTGCGAATTCGACCTACTGTAATGCATGGAGCTATGAATCTTCCATCTCCTTGCAGGGCACCTGTTTTACTAAAATATTTTAAAGGACTTTTTGCTCTTAGGGGAAACCGATGAACTTTGACCTGCTGGCTGGCCAGGTAAACGGTGTCCAATCGGTCTAAAATTTTGCAGGTAATTTTTACTTTAATAAAGGAACAAAATTAGGGGTTTTCAGATTTTGGATTTTTATTTTTAGCCATTTATAAACATGGACCAGCCTAGTATATATATAATATATAATATATATATAGCAAAACAAAAATTTACTTTTTTATTCAATTGGCATCTATCGGAATAATAACTTTGCATGGATAAAAAATAATAAAAATAAATCATAAAGAAAAATGTATGAAAAAATAATATATTTTGTTATCTATTGGGACGATTTATCTCCAATTGAATAAAAACATTTATTTAATAATTTAGATTTATCTTATTGTATTTTTATTAATTTTGTAATAACAATTACCTCATGTTTGACATATCTTAAATCGACAGGAATAAATAATTTGAAATATCTCCAGAGAACACCGCATTGTCCAATATGAAGGGCGGCAACAGCCCATTTAAGACATCGTTCATGTTTAGCATGTGAGCTAACTTGTTGTTGCTGTGGTTCTTGTTGTTGTTTCTCCCGACGACCTCGTCTGACTACTTGAGATCGTAGATACCATTTCATTGAGAGAAATTGGCTGATGAGTAAAGATGAGGCGACTAACGAAATTGAAACAGCGAACCAGACGATTCGACCACGCTCAAAAAGGGCATATCCCATGACCAGGTCGAAGACCACGTCGCAGAAATAGGAGGCCAGAGAAATGATATTGAATAGCACGTCGCACAGTGGCAGGAATTCATGCTGGGCCATTTTAGACTTGCATCGTGAGCCATCACAAAAAATACCTAAAAAAAAAAACATGCCTTGTTATTATTATCAATAGAAGAATCATCTACATTCATTATCAATTAAAGAGATGTGTCAAATAGAGTATTTTAGTGATGTCTTGCTTGATCCCTGCATCAACATAATTCACACTGTCTTTAATATAGAAACAACTAAAAAATATTGATATTTATAAAAATAAGCGATTAGAAAATATGGTGCTATTAAGTAAATGGACAAAGTTTTTAATTAAAAATTTGATTTTAATTTAATATTAATAAATCCCTAATAAAAAATAACCAAATTAATTATTTCTTACTTTTCAAATAGTAAGGGTAAAATAAAGATTTTTAAAAACATAACTGTTTTTACAAAATTAAATTAGGTTGAGAAAAAAATTGGAACAAATATAAAAAAAAATTAGATTTCAATGACAATGATTTAAAATCAAGCCTTCATTGGAATGTGAGGAATTTTTATGAAATTTTATTTACTATGCAACTATTTTAAAGAATTAATTTACTAAATTTACATGAGATATTTGAGTTATTATTTGAAACAGGTATTGGGGGTATTTTGGATTAATTTCATTGAAAATTAATTAAGAATATTTACCTGGAATGAAAGAATGTAGGATGAGTGAACGTCGCCATTTTTGATACACTCACATTAAAAAAATATTGACCTAGAAAAAAATATTTTTGTTAAAGTCACTTTATAATAAAAATAGACCTTAGTGTTTTTTTTTTTAAACACTCACACAGATATTCACACACACATACACACAGTCTTTTTCGGCAACTTAGGCCATATAAGACTTTTTACGATAACCGTTATTATGAATATATATATATATATATATATATATATATATATATATATATATATATATATATACAGTATATATATTGGGGTCCACACATTTGGTATCCAAATGGTTTAAATAAAATCATCGGATTGACTGGGATCCGAACCCCCGACCCTTGTTATACAAGGCAGGCGCACTACCAACTATGCCAAGCCCGGGGCAACTTTAGTGTTATAAAAATAGCTAGGACATTTATCATTTTAATTCTGATTTGAAATTAGCCTATACACGAGCAATATTTTACGGCAATGTGTGGCTGGCAATGATGGCTGGGCAACATTGCTCAATATTGAGCAAATATTGCCAGGGGTATGTTAGTATTGCTCGGCAATATATCCGTATTGTCGGCAATATAGCCGCAAATACGGCCCGCATTGCAACTAGTTGCCTGCAAGGTTTTTTTTTGACATCGCTGACTGAGCGAAAATAAGGCAATATTGTTGCCAAAACATTGCCGAGACATATTTGGCTATACATTGCCCAGGAATATTTTGGCAACACATTGCCAAAAAATATTGCCCGACAATATTTTGGAAAACATTGCAGTGGCGGATCCAGTGGTGTTTCTCGGGGGGGGGGGGGGGGGGGGAGTAATCTGGAGTGACTGGTCGCACAGCTTACATTTTTTTTTAATTTCGGTAATTTAAAGGCGCATTCTGTACTCCTTTGTCAGAATATAAATATAAATCAAATTTTTTTGGGGGGTTTGGAAGGAACCTCCACGTGGGGCATGACAAGCACAGAACACAACTTTCAAGGTAAGAGAAAATTGTGTGCTGTTTGACCATCACACCAGATTTTTTATTACATAATTTCTAGAGGAACCACGAGTTGGATAAGACCAGGCACGAAGGCGACAACTTAGCCGGCCGTTCCTGGTATCTGTGAACAAAATATCTCAATAACGAAAAGAGCTCTGAGGTTGAAAGTTTATATTTAAGTTAGGTAACCTCCTGGGACATGACACGAAGCTTTTGAACAAAATCGGCCTGAGAGTACTGGTACTTTACTGATGTAATTTTTCAGTTTTTTTTTTTTTTCGATTTTCTCAAAATTCGCTCCAACAATTTTGATTAAAATTCAAAAATCATTATTTTTTAGATGCTCGTTAAAATGTATAATATTCTCATTTTGCCTTTGAAGACCCCGTCTTACAACTCTTGTAAATACTTCCCGGGAAAGATAGGAGAAATGGTTGCCATGATAACAAGTTATAAATATTTTCCCATACTTATAAATTTTACATCTTGAAATTCGAATGTAACGTACTGTCGGAAACTAATCATATATCGACACAAAAATTCTGGTGTGGCAAGCTCAGAACAAAACTTTTGATTACCGAAGGTAAGAGAAAGTTGAATGCTGTGCGACTAAACACACCAGATTTTTCAACTTTAGAGGTCATTCCTACTTATTTCAATCAATTGCTATCCAATTAAATTGAAATAAATTTTTCGCCTCTTTCGGGATGCGACCTTTGACACCAGACATTTGAACATTTGATAAAACCTTATTTAGCATGTCCGGATTTGATCCAAGAAATTACCATTTATTGATATTTGAACGATGTTATGCACGAAGGAACCAACCTAAAATATAAAAGGCATTTCATTTGCACAAATGTAAACAAAACCAATAGCAATGACTTTTTTCTTGTTTTATACAAAAAAAGTGCATAGCGTAATAATGTTGTGATTTAAATAAATAGGTAGATCTTTTTCCCTATAAGATAGCCGTCTTATCTCAATTTCGATATTAATGGCGCTTGGTTCCTTTATGCATAACATCGTCCGTTTATGATTCAGAGAATTCTCTCTATTCTTTTTAGTGCCCCTGACAGTTATAATGTAGTGGTCTTATACAATTTAATATGCACTAAATTTTCACATATTTATTTATTTTAGCCTAATATGCAAGTTAAATGAAAATAAAAAAATAAAAGAAATTTTAAATTTCCCAATTTGTATCATCGGGTCTCTTCGTTTAGTTCCGGCAAAGTTCGTCTCGTTCGGCGAATGATGGAATGAAGTTTGGTCTCTTCTTGTCATATGCCATGAATTTGATTATTTTTTTATTATAATTTTAAACGACTAGTCACATTTATACTTTATGCAAATATGATAAATAGAATATTTATTATTACATATTTTACATTATTATTATTAAAATTTTCTTTTTCATCAAAAGACATTCTAGGTTGTGGTGGATTTATTCAAAGTAAAATTGATATAGATTTTTCACAGGTTGTTGTCAAATTGTAAGTTAATTTAATTATATAATATCACCCCCATACCTGCCACACATTTTTATTTAATAATTTTTCATTTTATACATAGATATACAAAACAAGGAAGCTTAAAAGACCAGACCGAATGTGCACCAAATGGTTACTATTTTTTACCTTTATATGATAAAGGGGAATATATTTTAAAGGTATTTGTTCACTTATTATTTTAATTATTAAACTTTTTAGTAAATTAAATTAGTATGGATTCATTCTTGCTCGTCTTTGCAAATTGCTCACAAGTAACGAACTTAACTTACCTTATTAGCGGAAGTTTGTTTCAGTTCTCCGATTCCTGAGCTTCCGAGAATGCCACATCTTAATTAATAAACCCTAAACTTGGGTGGAGGCAGAGGCAGCCAAGAAATAATATTCCGAATGTTTTACCAATTAACCGGATACGTTTCAGTGCATTTATTATGATCCACCTTGAGTCCCACTGCATCGATTAATGGATTCTTAGATGTACATTTATGTTTAAAAAACAAGATTATATATTTCACTGCATTTATTATGCTTCATCTTTAATCCATTAATCAGTCTATTGGGACTGAAGTTGGGGCATTTCAGGCTAATTGGTAATACATTCAGAGTATTATTATTTCTTGACTCCTCTGGCTCTACACATACCGGTACTTCGCTAAATATCCACAGCTACAACTTGCACCCCTAAACTTGTTCTAGATAATTTTTTTTTTTTTTTTTTTTTAAACATTCACACTTTTTTCTCATTCACACTCACACTCACACACACATTCACACAGTCTTTTCGGCAACTTAGGCCATTTAAGACTTTGACGATAACCGTTGTAATATATATTATCTATTGTGGGTTCAGGCATTTCTATTTAAGCCATCTGGTATCCAAATGGCTTAAATAAAATCATCGGACTGCCTGGGTCCGAACCCGCGACGTTTGGTATAGGAGGTAGGCACGCTACCTACTACGCCAGACCCGGGGGCTTCTAGATAATTCTTAAAAAAGTAAAAATGTTTTGAAAAAAATTTAATCAAAATATCTCTTTATTTTGTGATGAATCATTGCATAGAGTAGAGAAGAAACCCACACCTGAAAAATCTCTTGATTAGTTTTTATATGAATTATATTACTTGAGCAGAGGTGATGAGGGATGAACGGGGGGATTACCTTCGGTAATCAAAAGTTGTGTTTTGTGCTTGTCACACCAGATTTCTTTTTTATTGTTTTGTTAACATATAAGCTTATTTAGTTTTCGACAGTACGATACATTTGAAGCCAAGATGTAAAATTTATAAACTGAAAAATATTTATATTTCGTTACCATGACAACAATTTCTCCTATCTTTCCTATGAGATTCAAGAGTAAAGTGGTCTTCATAAGCAGGGGCGTATTTATGGGGGGGGGGCCGAGGGGGCCCGGGCCCCCCGAAATTTCCCAAACACATATACATATATAGGGATATACAGACATCAGCGCAACAAATTTTTCCGCAGGATGGACAACTTTGGTTCCGCAATAGAAAAAATGGTCCGCAAAAAATTTCGTGTGAAAAAAAATATAGTTTCTTAAAAAAAAAAATTTTCCGCAGAAAAATTTTTGAGTTCGGGCCCCCCCGAAAAAAATTTCTATATACGCCCCTGTTCATAAGATTTCAATGCCAAAACAAGAATATACATTTTAAAGAGCATCTAAAAAATAATTGATTTATGAATTTTAATCAAAATTGTTGGAATGAATTTTGAGAAAATCGAAAAAAACTGAAAAAGTACATCAGTAAAGTACTCTTTGGGCGATTTTGATTAAAAGCTTATTTTCACGCCTCAGATGGGTGCCTAACTTAAATATAAAATTTCAACCTCCTAGCTCAATTCCTTCATGCTTTATTTAAATTGAACCCAGACAGACCATGTCGCGAAAACCACTTTTTTTGGATTCAGGGGACCAAAACGTGTATATTTATCAAAATTTCGACATCGAATTTTTGAAATGAATCCAATACTTTCTTTCTATATATATTACATATATACATAGGTCAGAGAAATTAAAAATTTGTGTTTTGATTGACCATAACGCGCCCCCTGGACTAGAACTAGAACTTTCGCGATGAATTGTCGACCTATATCTTAGTTTGCTGATCACATAAACATTAATTTCTTAAATTTTTTAACTTAAATATTTTTTTTGTAGATAGAACCTCCTGAAGGCTGGACATTTGAACCTAAAAAAGTTGTTCTTAATATTGATGGTCAAACTGATCCTTGTACTCAAAGTAAAGACATTAATTTTGATTTTAAAGGATTTGCTGTTACTGGAAAGGTAATTAATTATTTGTTGATTTATCTCTTCCGCAAAAATATACTTTTCATATTAATACAATTAATATATTCCTGACCTTCCTTTCTTTTAACTCATGCCACCGTCATATCCCAATATATATATAGGTTTTAAGTGCGGGATCGTCTCAAGGCCCCTCTGGTGTGATTTTACATCTGCATCAGAGTCAGGATTCAAATAGTCCATTTATTCAAGAAACAGTTTCTAAAGAAGGAGGCAATTATCTGTTCACCCCTGTACAGGCTGGACGCTATTGGGTTAAAGCCTCCCATTCAATTTGGAAATTTGAAAAAGATATTGTTCAAGTAAGTATTTTTAAAATTGCATAAACTTCTTCATTATTCCTAACACACTGATTTATTTTTAAAAACAGGTCAAACTAAGTAACGGCAATGCCCAAGCTGGAGATCTGATAGTCAGTGGTTATGATGTCTCAGCTCAAGTTTCTAATGATGGACAGCCCATTGAAGGAGTCAATTTACTACTTTTTCAACAAAAAGGGGTAAGCTATCAATAGTAAAAGGCATTTGTTTAGAACAGTGATTCCCAAATGGACTCCCAGGGATTCATTGCTGGTAATTTGCCTATTTTAAGAACATCGCTATGAGAATGGCAAGCATTTATACAGAGGCAAAAATATAGATGACATCCACCACCAAAACTATTTGCTGCACTGATGATGGGTGGCGTACTGCAACCCAAAATATTTGCAAATAAATAGTGTGTATGGTGGAAAAAGAGGCGCTGGTTTCCTTCTCCTACTTATTAAATAATTATTTTATTCCTCTTCATTTTTTAGACTACCCCAGTTCCGAAAATCACTGGATGCAGTACTTCGCCGCTCTATGGTTACTCTTCCTCTTCACCACCTCCTCTATGTCATTCCATGTCCGACAGTAACGGTTTGGTTCGATTCACTAGCGTTCCGCCAGGTCGATACATTCTAATACCGCATTATCAAGCTCGAGATGTCAACATTCAATTTGATGTTCATCCACCACGATTAGAATTTGAACTTGGACACGGTTCTCTTAATCTGGATACAGAATTTCAGGTATTAGCAATTTTAATTATACTTATGTCTTTGAGGCTGAAGTAGAATTACTTCCAAATGTATTTGCCATTAAATTCATTAATTCCTGATGATTCAAAATAGTATGTCGAAAGTCTACTACGACTTAGCGGATTTAGCAAAGCTCATTATTGACAAGAGATTCAGAAATAGGTCTATATATATAGTATAGAAAAAAACTCGAACTTTTTCTTGCCACATTGAACTAAACAAACTTTTTCTTTTTTTATAAATCACTATCTATGATAAAAAAGAAATTAGTTAACTAGTATATACTTATATATAGACGATAAAATAAAAACAAGACTTGTTTTCTGCCCGAATTATTTAATTTTCCTTTTCGACGTTTCGGGGACTAAATGGGGTCACCCATCTTCAGGACAAATATGTTAAAAAATTCTTAGCACTGTTCATTGTATAGGAGGCCAGCACGCTAGCAACCCGCTCGAGGGCATATTGAGAATTAATCATAATAGAAATTTAGAGTTAGAAATAAAATATTGTACAATATATATAAGAAATAAGATATATATATAAGAAAATTTATAGAGGACTCCAGACCTTTAAATTCATTTAGTTAACCTAGTAAAAAATTATTTTTTTATTTTTTTAGGTGAAAGGATTCACTATTTCTGGATCAGTTGTAAACAAACCAGGCCCAAATGGAAAAGGAATTGTCGGAGTTGAAGTTTGGCTCGAAGGCCAATTAGCTGGACACACAAATAATGAAGGAAATTATATTTTAGAAAATATTCAATCACGAGAATATCGGCTTTCATTTAAAGCTCGTGATTATCAATTTGCTGAAGCTAGAGTTCATATCACACCTACCAATCCAAGTGTGCCAGCTGTCCATCCTACGGCTTTTCGTGCATGTGGTCGAATTTTACCATGGGCACAAGCTCGACCTCAAAAGAGGTATACTATCTAATACAGCTTTACTAAATGAATAGGAAGTTACTCATAAACTATTTTAGGCTATAAAATTAGATATATTAATAATACTTTAAGAAGGATGGCGACTACAATATATTTCAAAAAAAGACAACATCCAATAACCAAAGCTTTCCCAAACAATCATCTTTTTGAATTTTAATAAAATTAAAAAAATGAGTGACAAATAAGATTTAGACCAGAGCACCAACAATCGCCACCCTTCATAACTTTAATATTATTTTTTTCTAGGACTATAACAATTATCAATTTCTCTACTTCAAACTTAGTCACGGAAATAGAAACTGAAGAAGATGGTGAATTTTGCGCATTTCTTGAACCTGGAAAATACTATATAAGTGCCATTGTAACTGAGAAAGAGAAATCAAATGGACTACAGTAAGTGAAATTAAAATATATTATATTATTGTAGAAAATTTAGTAATTAATAGTATATAGAGATGCCTCTGTTCTTATAATTTTTAATTCATAAATACAAGAATTATTAAAAATTATTAGCAAACAACTAACATTAATTACAATTATCACAATTTTTGTGGTTAAGTGATGCCAAATCGCGGCGAAATCTCGGGTGGCGTGGGGAACATCCTCCGTAGCCACTGTTATATTAAAAACAAAATATATGTAATACGTAGAAACCCCCAAATGGTCTTGGTAGCAAAAAGGGCAAAATTAAAAAAAAAAAAAATGAATTTATTAGCCTATACTTTATACATTATGCAAATAAGAATAGACAAAATATTGTCTTTGAGATGTGTTGGGTTGTGTGGTAGCGGTTTGCGTGTTGATGGTCGAAGTGATTTGTGTTTTGGTTTGTCTTACTGCTGTGGCGCTCGAGGTCTTGAATGCTCGCTGGCTAGCTGACGTCGTCAAACCAAGCCTCTGAGGCATCCAAATTGACCTGGGGACCAGCAAGACTGCGACCCCTTAAACAATCCACCCCAACAATTCCCCCTAATTCCATACTCTTGAAAATAGCTCCAAAAGGAGAGCCGAAACGTCGAGTAAATCTCAACATCACACGCGACACAACCCGAGAAAACTTATCTTCGCATATATATATGATGATATCGGGCGCATATAGTGCTTAGTGCTAACCCACAAATATATAGTTCTGAGATATATTTCAATTTTAAACTTTGAAAACAAACAAATCACCATATGTGTCCAAATTAGATAGGCTCAGCCTAGTTAATTTGAATGGCACCATGACATTCTAAATTTGCTATCGATACATTGGATGTAAAGGAAAATAATATAAAATAACAAGTTCCTTTTTATTACCTTTATCCTCATTTTCTTAAAATTAATGCTCACTTAATTTCCTATGTTTTTATTTATTATTTTTTTTTTTTAGATATTATCCAATAAAGCACCTTTTGGAAATCACTTCTCAGCCAGTATTAACTGGATTAGAATTTGCTCAACTCAAAGTCTCCCTTAAAGGTTCTGTGGTTTGTTCTAAATCGGAACATTGTTCTAAAATATTAATTCGTCTCTCAGACCCAGGAGGTGATAATGTTATTGACACTCAAATTGCCATTGGTATGTATTTAAGTGTTTGTATAATATATATTATATGTCTGTTAATATGAAATTTTTATAAATTAGAGAAAAATATAATAATAATTTTAATCTTTCTTTCATCCTACTATTGAAATTTTTCTATAATCACTATATATATGTGTATAACTGGGAATCGTAGATTTGGACAATAAGGAATAAATAAAAAAACAGCTTCCTTTTTCTTTCTCACTACTTCAATTTATTAAATAGATTTATTTTTTCTATTATATAATTGTGAAGCCAAAAAAAATTTTTTGTTATGTTATTTACTCACATGAATTTTTTAAGAGAGATTGTCACGTTCTATGCCAATATATGATCTAATTAACAAGTTAATTAAAATATAATAGCCCACCTCTATCTGTCTCCTCCTACCAATTCTTTTTCCTGCTCATATCATCTCACCCGCTCACATATTCTCACATAGATCTCACATCTACAAACATCCCTAAACTCACCACTTTTTTTTGCCTATTACATTTTTTTATATATTAAATGTTTTTCAAGTTTCCTTTAACATTTTCAACAATTTATTTTCAAGAGATCTCACACAGCTCATAATTTCCCTCCTCCTTTGATAATATAAAGATTTTAACTTCTGAAAGAGACAGAGAAAAGAGAATTTTTGGAGAAATGCCATATATATCTCAACAAAGTTAGGACAGTAAATCTACAGACTGACACCGAAGGGATCTGCCTACATTTCATAACATTTTTTAAATAAAACAAATAAGGGGAGGAGGGAAATTATGCGCTGTGTGAGATTTCTTGAAAATAAATTGTTGAAAATGTTAAAGGAAAATTGAAAAACATTTAATATATAAAATGTAATAGGGAAATAAAAAAGTGGTGGGGTTAGGGATGTTACGGTATATAGATGTGAGATCTATGTGAGCATAGGCGCCGAAACTGGGGGGGGGGGCAAGGGTACGTTGCCCCCCCTGGCATCCTATAGGGGGGCAAAATTTCTTCTTTTATTTCATTTATTTTTAAAAATGATATGTTTACTTTTGAAAAATAAAATCTTCTAAATTAAAAAAAATTAAAAGCGTAAGAAATTCATTTTTTTCAAATTTTTTCCAAAAATTTTTGATAAAATCACTAGCAAATTTTTTAAAATTTTAATTTTATTAAAATTGTGATTTTATTTAAAATTTTTAAAGTTTTATAGTAGATTTGTTTTTGTTTTATACTATTTGAACATATTAAATTATTTTAATTTTCTAAAAAAAATTTTTTGCCCCCCCCCCCCCCCTGATTCAAATTCGTTCCGGCGCCCCTGTATGTGAGAATATGTGAGAGAGTTGTTAATTAGATCATATACTGGCATAGAACGTCCAGGCACGAAGCCCATGCGCTCAATTGTTCTCAAATATTTTATAAAATTGACAGTCTCTCTTAAAAAATTCATGTAAGTAAATAACTCTCTATATATTAACAGATAGGGGTAAGAGAAAGTAATAAATGTATTGCCTAAATTGACAAATATGCACTGAAGATGGCCTCTGTATAGGAGCCGAAATATTTGGAAATAAATTGAAGAGTTGAAGTGATGAGAAAGAAAAAGGAAGCTGGTTTTCTTCTCCTTATCGTCCTAATTACTATATTTATTAATATCTAACTAATTTCTTATTAAATTCTCTTCCAGATGGTAAATATGCTTTCCGAGATATTGTGCCTGGAAGATATAGACTGACCATAGATAAAGTTGACTGGTGTTGGGAAGCCACTCATCAAATTGTCACTGTTGGAACTCAACCTGAAACTCAAGCTAAACCTTTTATTCAGACCGGATTTTATATTGACTTTATTTCTTCTCATGATACTCAGGTATATAATTAAATATATTCCATTATTCTATCTATTATTTTTATTTGAATTATACCGATTACAAATCTGACTGATCCCTTAATTGAAGTTTCGCCATCGATTTGATCTTTTGCTCTACTGTCTTGCCGGTAGTGGATATACACGTTTTGAGGTCCCCTGAATCCAAAAAATCTGTGTGACTGAGCAGATTTTTCCTATCGACATATATTTAGTTTCCGATAGTACGTTACATTTGAATTCAAAATGTAAAATTTATAAATAGAAAAATGTTTATATTTTGTTATCATGGCAACCATTTCTCCTATCTATCCTATGACGTACAAGAGTAAAGTGGTCTTTAAAAGATTTCAGAATATAAATTTTAAAGAGCATCTAAAAAATAATTTATTTTGGAATTTTAATCAAAATCGTTAGAGCTAATTTTGAGAAAATTGAAAAAAAAGCTGAAAACTACATCAGTAAAGTACTAGTACTTTTTGGCCGATTTTGATCAAAAGCTTATTTTCACGCCCCAGGTGGGGGTCTAACTTAAATATAAAATTTCAACCTCCTAGCTCAATTCCTTCATGCTTAAAATTAAAAACACACAGACACACAGAGAGACAGACAACTTTTTTTGATTCAGGGGACCTCAAAAAGTATATCCATCAAAATCTCGACATCGAATCTTTGACATCAATCCAATACTTTCTCCCTATATACTGTATTATGTATATTAACATATACATATAGGTAAAAGAAAGTAAAAAGTGGTTTTCGCTACAAAAAATATAGAAATGCAAAATTAAAGATATTATCTCCTTAGAGCTTCTTCTTAATTAACTTTTTTAAAGTCAGGAAGCACATTTGATTATAAGAAAAATTTCTGGAGCATTTAAATTAATTAACCAAAAACATATAATCCTGACTCTTATTAAAAATTAAACTAATTATTACATATCAGTAAAAGCAAAATTAATTAAAAATGTATATATATATATATATATATATATTTGCATTGAAATTTACTTGAAGCTTCCCCGTGATTGCGAGCCTGCAGTGTTAAGGACTTCTCTCCTCAGATAGGAACTCAATTAAAGACAGATTAGAAATAAATAGCCAACAGCAGAAAAAAATTTAATACCACTTTAAATGCCTACAAGATCAATAAGTTAAGGAGTATGAAGTTTGCCTGAGTGTATAAAACTGTAAAAAGCAATTGAAAAATATTTTATTTTTAAGGTTCAATATCGACTTCTCGGTATTCCTGATTCTCCAAAAAGTTTAATCAATCTACGTAAAGGTCCTTCACGCATCTGTCTATCCGAACTTGGCCCTTATGAATTCAAACCAGAAGGATGTCATGGTTATGCCAATCCCATTCAGAAATGGCTTCCTCCTTCTACAGTTCAATTCACGGCGATCTCGCACAGTGTCTCAGGACAAATTCTCTCTAGAGAGAGGGTTAATGACATTTTTATTAATGTTATTCTCTCTGAAGATGGAAAGCTTAAACAAAGGTAAATATTCTTGTTAAAGAAAACAGTGTCATTAAGAGTAAAGTAAAAATTTTCTTAATAATTATACCAATTTTGTCTTTTTAAAATTTTTAAGATAATCTCAAATTTGTCTTTTATAACGCGAAATTCCATTCGGTTCACTTTTTATTTATCTTATGAAACGATGGAAATTCAAGAATCAAAAACAGTGATATCTCGAGATAAATTCGTTCCGTAACCTTGCTCGTATGTCAATTTGCTCGTATCTGAAATATGTTAGGCAAGTGTCATTATATAGCTCCGATGCACGACCAGTTGCAACTTTTTCGCAGCTGGCCGTTTCTCGAATCTCAAATTTCGCTCGTATTTCAAAACAAAACTTCGCTCGCTCGACAGCTCGTATCTCAAATAACTCGTATGTTAGGGCACTCGTATCTCGAGGTACCACGTTTTATCATCGAAACTTAAAACTATATCGACGTTCTAATTAGTAAAGTGCCTAACTGCATTTTTGTTTATTTTTCAGGATAGCCAAAAAACATTTCATTGTCATTGTTAGAGCCAATGTCCTTATGCCCTGAACTGGCTGGCTAAGAGCGTAATTTAAATTTTTCAGTTCGAAAAGTTGCCACACGAAAAGTGTTTAACAGTGGCTCTAACAATGACAATGGAATGTTTTTTGCCTCTCCTGAAAAATAGACAAAATTAGAGTTAGGTACTTTACTAATTAGAACGTCGATATATATAAAGAAAACCCACAAAGATTTATTATATGATAAGGCAATGGCGTATACAAGGAGGGGAAAGGGAAGTTGAGGACGGCATTTGTGTTTATATCAATATATTTCCATATTTTCGTTTGACATTTAATAAACAAAAGTAATAGTAGATGCGGGATATGGACTGTCGACAGAGAGATGAAGACCCAGGATCAGAATCGTACTATGAATGACCCGAGACAAAAGGATACATTAAAAAAATTTTAATTAAACTTTTGTCTTTGAGAGAGCCCGAACACCTCGGGGTGGATAAAGTATATAGGAAGTTAAAAAATTCTCATTAAAACTTTTACCTTTCAAAGATTCCTTTGAACAAATTACAGTATTTTTAAAGGAGAGTGAATCTTCAAATTTGAGTCCGCCCCCCTGAACGAAAAAACATATACGCTTCTGTGATAAGAATAGTAATTGAAGGGTTTAAAAATGAAGAAACAACAGAGTTTTATGTGAAAAATAAATTAATTATTCTCGATCGATTTCGTCAACATGATATCGTCAGGGCAGCTGGAAATAAGAATATAAATTATAATTTAAAATCAATTTGTATAAAATCATTTTTTGCTTGCTTTGAACAAGTTGGTGCATTAAATATAAATTAAATTTTCTAAAAAATTAACAAAATTTCTTTTCCAAACAGCTATCATTAAATATTGAATATGATCAAATTTTTAAGCCTATAATTTTTTAATCATTTACATGTAATTTGGCTTAGTATGTAAAAACTTCTGACGATGACACGTTAAGTGTTGAAATACGTATTAAGTATTTATTAAAATAAATATAATTTTGAAACAATTACACCAAGTGTTACAATTTACTTTCTTTAAAAAAAAATTGAACCTATCACAAATAAATATGTTTAAAAAATATTTTTTCAGATTGGGTCCTCTAAAACCAGAATCGGGCCCAGAAGGACAAATTCGTTATCCGTTCTCATTACAAGTGAAACCAGGCGAAGCTCTCTCTTTCGAGCCTTCAGCATCGGTTCTCCTTTTCGAACCAAGCCAAGCCTCGCTTGTTGGCACCGATGATTGTCAGATCAATGTCGTCCGATTCCGAGCTGAACGAGGACGAATCATTGAAGGACGAATTCAACCACCTCTTCCTGGCGTTAAGGTCACAATTACTAACAAACATAGTGATAATATCATTGTTGCAACGGAAACAAGCGACGGAATTTTCAAAATTGGACCTCTTCAGAGCACTTTGGAATATAAGTGAGTTGTTAAATCAAATCTCTTCTATTCAAATATTCAAATATTATTTTTCAAATTTTATTAAAGGGTCACGGCAGAAAAAGAAGGCTATTCGATTTCTGAACCTAATGAAGAAGGAGTTCTTCGAGCTTCAATTCTCGCTGAAATTAAAGTCTCTGTCAGAGATGCTGGAGACGATGGACCTCCAATTTCTGGTGTTTTACTCTCATTATCTGGTGAACATGGCTTCCGACAAAATAGTCAAACTGGATCTAACGGCACATTTTCTTTCAATTCACTTCGTCCTGGCGAATATTTTCTTAGGCCTATGATGAAAGAATATCGTTTTGAGCCATCTTCTAAAAAAATTCAAGTTTTAGAAGATATTCTTATTGCGGGATATAACGTTGAACTTGTGTAAGTATTTTTTTGCAATAAAAAATGAACAAGGTAGCCAGGGAAAGAACCTCTACTATGTTTTTATTAAAGCTTTGGTATTATTTGTATTATTATTATTATTATTATGGGAGTTTTTAATTATAGACCACATTTTGTATTAATTATTTATTAAAAATATAAATATTGTACAACGTTTCGACTGGTTATTCTGCAGCCGTTCTCAAGTACATCCATTCCTCGCTTTAAGGTCTAGATTCGTTCCACGAAACTTAGCGTACAAGGAATATTTATTCTAGTACAAGTCCATACAAATTCAATGGAATCGTTATTGGATTTTTTTTTTAGTTTTTACCAATTTTATCAAAAAAGAAGGCCACCGAGCTGCCGTTATAGCGGAACATTTTAGACCGTAAATCGAAAACGTGCCTTAATTGAAGAGGGCCGTTATAGCGAATTGCCGTATAAAGAGCGGCCGTATAGCGAGGTACTGTGCAGGTGATTCGACTCAAGTGAACTAACCGTCATGACCGTGCGTCATTACGTGCATTTTATGTAAAATGTAATTAATACAAAATGTGGTATATAATTAAAAACTCCCATAATAATAACCTCTACTATACTCAAAATTTTGAAACGTTTCGGTTTTTTTTTTTTAAATAATATCATCATGAGCTAATTTAGAGCTGAAAACATTGTTATCTTAGATATACTGTAATCAGTAGTTCTTAAAATTGAATAGCGGACCCACTTTTGAACTTTTTTTTTTCTTGCGGACTAACTGTAAACATTGGCCGAATAAAATATCAATTACTTTTTATGTTTTATAAATTCAATTAAATAGCTTTCATTTTATAAATTATTATAATATTAGTACGGAGGGGCGGCAAATTAAATTTTGCCCCCCGCCCCTAACAAATCTTCTAGTTCCGGTCCTGATTCCAGTGTATATTTTATATAAAATATATAATACAAATAATTTTTTAATAAGAATCACTGCTGCTGTATATCATATATTTGTCTATGAAAAATATTTTAATAATGTTGAAATTTATTTAACCAGAAAATATATATATATATATATATATTTTCCAATTTAACATTTAAATGTTAGATTGCTGGTAAGTCCAGCTTGAATACCTTGTGCCTAGAGACCCCTGGTTTGACAAAGTATTAGAGTAAAATTGACTAAATTTAAACAAATCACACTTTTAATAGTTAGTGATTATTGCTAGTAAGACGGTATAAGATTATCAGAGTTTATCATTTTAAAAGAACCATTGTGTCAATATTTTATGCAATTTAAAAAATAAAAAATATCAAGCAACTTTTTTAAAATGAGTTTTAGAAGGATATGACTGAAGACTATTGCTTTCTCAATAAATTTCATATAATTTTAAATTTTGTTATTTAGAGGAAAACGAGTGGCCTATTCAGCTTATGGAACTGTAACATCGTTAAATGGAACTCCTGAAGAAGGAGTTGTCGTAGAGGCAGTGACAGTAGAAGGTTCTCAAGATAAGTGTGAATCTCTTCAGGAAGAGACTACTACTGAAGCAAATGGGCAATTCAGAATCAGAGGATTACAACCTAAGGTTTGTCCCAATAAGTTTCTTTAAATTTAAAATAAATACAATTTATAGTGAAAATTTTTTAATTAGCTTTTTTTTTTAATATTTTGATATATATTATTTTCAGTGTGAATACACCGTCCGATTAAAAGAAGGAACTGAAATTAATAAACAAATAGAACGAGCCACTCCCTCAGGAATTTCTGTAAAGGTAATACTTATTAACATTAAATAGAGTAATTTTTCTCATATTTTTTACTCATAGTAATATAAAATTAATTAATGATTTCTTATTTACTTTGTCGCTGGACAGCTAGCCTATTACTTTTTTTATAATTCAAAGATTACAAATTGAGAAAGTATAAGTACATACAGGAGCAGCAAAGAAAAGAAAGCCAAATGGCGAAGGAGACGTTTTGGACAAAATTTATTCGCCCATCCTTATATAGGCTTAAATTTATTTTAGGCACAAAATTGTAATAGAAGAAATTAAGTATGCTGGGACGATTAAATTAAGTTTATGGAGAAAAAAACAAACCAGCGACTGCTTTCCACGTTAAAATAATTTATTTGCAAATATTTCTTAATGCCTAACGCATTCCAGTGCATTATTTAATTGTGGAGTGTTTTTCAAAAGTGTTTTTCAAAATTATAAAAGAAGCTATTCCATATACGTAAGGGGTAACAATTGATGAGCAAATCACGGACCGAAAAATAATATCTTTACCGTATATGATACAATGATTTATGTATATTTTAAAACAATTTACCACAGTGACCCTCTTGGCGCATGTACAGTGATGTCCCTCATCATATTGTCCCATATTAAGTCTCACCCATGCGTTTTCTACTTGTGATTATTTCATTGTTTTTAAAAAAATATTAGATATTTTTTAATGGAAACTTTCATGGTTCAAACCTTTAAAATTTCCAATAAAGATTTTCATTTTCTTTTAAAAAAACAATGAAATAATCACAAGTAGAAAACGCATGGGTGGGAACTTAACTTTGGCGATGACTGTACTTTCTAATCTAATGAAGTCAAGCGAATTTAGAATCTTTAAGATTAAGAAAATTAGTGTAATTAATAGTTGAATAAATTTTTAATAAAAAAAGAAAACTTAATCTCTTTTATACATCTATGAAAAAGATGCTAGATAATTTCATTGATTTATTTCTTCATTTTTTTTTTTTTTATATAGACAGTAAACGGCGACGTTCGAAATTTGAGATTGGTTGTATTTCATCGCCTTACTCATATGTTTGTCTCGGCATTTATTGACGGTGGATCACCTGAAGATCTTCGCACACTACGAGCAAAATTATGCCGAGAGGATAGTCCGGATTCACCAATTCATATTGCGCGTTTGGATACTACTTCACCACCAAATAATCGAAAACAATATCAAGGCTCAGGCGTTGCTCTAGTTGCTTTCCCACAACTTCCAATTGATGGACGAAATTATTTTATCCAATTGGAAACTAGTCTCTCGAAAACAACTCATTCATATAAAACTCAGGTTGTTCATTTCCGAGCAAATGGAACCTTCAAGCAAGTTAGACTAAGCTTCCGAGCAGAACCTCGAATTATAGAACAAGAACTTAATCATAGCTCGTATTATGCACTACCTGTTATCATACTTATTATATTAGGCGTATTAAATCATAATAAGGTAAGCCTTGATCATTCTTTTCTTATTACATATTTATTAAATTTAGCCAAAATTCCCAACTATTACGAAAATTTGCCAACAGTTGGCAGAATGGCAGGAATATATTTAATCTCATGTATTCGTTTGATTTTCGTTGATCTTTAAATAATAATTAGTTTATAAATAATATTATATAATAGACCTTCTATATATTATTTATAACAGTATAAAAATATATAAATATAGGCTTATTATAGGCGATCTAATAATACCGGCTGTTAGACTAGCCTACCATCATTTGCAAGAGTGCTGAACTATTTGGCCGTTAATTTTTAAATAAATACGAAATTTATTTTTTACTTTGTCACCATTTCAATTAATTATTTTTGCCCCCGGGTTTGGCGTAGTAAGTAGCGCGCCTACCTCCTATACCAAACGTCGCGGGTTCGGACCCAGGCAGTCCGATGATTTTATTTAAGCCATTTGGATACCAGATGGCTTAAATAGAAATGCCTCACCCCACAATAGATATATTCTCTACAACGGTTATCGTCAAAGTCTTATATGGCCTGAGTTGCCGAAAAGACTGTATGAATGTGTGTGTGAATGAGAAAAAGTGTGAATGTTTTTAAAAAAAAAAAAAAATTAATTATTTTTTACATTTTTAGATTTTAAAAAATTGCATTTTTATAATCGAGATTTTTTGCATTTTCTATAAATAAAAAAAAACATATTTTTTAATTAATCGTAATTAAAAAAACATTCTATTATGTAAAATACTCACGAATATAAATCATTTTAATAAAAACCGCATAAAAAAATACTTTAAAATTTATCAGTAGTTTCGGACTAAAGATTCACGCCTTCCTTAACGCCTCGCGATGGTCTTAATTAGACCAGAAATATATAACGTGAACATATTTATAGGGGAATATAAAACTTTCGAGAGATGCTAATTAAACAGGACAAAATTTGGATTCTTACTTTATCTTGTCTTTAAAATAGAAAAATGAATTCATTCCATTCATGATAAGAACTCATCTTAGATTTGTTTTTCTAACTCTGTAATGATTTTCTCACAGGTAATTCCAATGATGACCAAAGCTGTCTCGACAATCGCCTTGAACGTTCCATCTCCACAAATCTCTCGGGGTTCTTCTTCAAATAACAATGATCTCGGTCGTGATGATGCTGCTCTCCTTGAAAGTATCTTAGGACCTCAACCCACACGACGAAAAGTTAAACCTAGGAAGACTTAAAAAATTCCTGTTTTATAAAAAATATTTTTTTTTATATAGAAATATAATTTATTTGAATTATTATATAAATAAATACAAATGTAATTGTTTTATTTCTTCTCTTCCTGGTCCCCATGGATCATTCCTGGACAATCGAGATAAAGATCCTTGCAAGAAATTTCGGAATTTTTCTCTTCTCTGTATCTACTGAGTCCTTGACTGAAATAAAAAAAGATTGTTTTCATTAGTTTTTAACTTTTGACTTAGAGAATAAAATTTCATATGTGATTTGTTATTTTTTTTTATTACTGATTCCGATTCTCTAGTTCTTCATCTTTTATGATGAATATTCGATTCATCAGAATCGATGTATTTTATATCAAAAAATTGAAAAAACAAACTTTAAATTCATCAGCAGGATGTGTTCTGTACAGAAAGGATAAAAACTCAATTTTGACCCCAGTGAAGATTTGGTACCTTTTCATGTGGACGGTCACATTTTAGCAAACGAAGGGGAATCTAGTAATCGCTATTTTCCTCGATATCGAAATTTTTTCTTTTATTAGTAAAATACTCAAAGAATTTATCTTGCCCTCTTGACGTTTTATAGGTAAGAGTATCTGTAGAAAGGACTGAACGAGTCATGTTCTTTTGTTTATATTTAAGCACACCATTTATCGAAAACTGCTCTATTTTTTTCAAATTTTTAATTATATATATATAATACACCGGTACCATGAATATGTATATGAATTTGTGCAAGTTCTCGTCTGCGGAAAAATATATATATATTTATTTAAATATATATTGATGTTATTTTTTAGTTATTTTCCAATTTTATCCAAAAAAAATGGCTCGAACCTAGCAAATGCCCCCCCCCTCGTTCCTTCTCAAATTATGTCCCTGGATCGGGGATCCGGTGGCCTGTTACACCGGAAAGGCTGGAGATCCTGGGTTCGATTCCCGGAGCCCTTGGGGTGCTCGGCCCACCAACAAATAATCACACTCACAAATTTGTTAAATATATCCATGAAAAGTCAAATCCGAATCGAGGTATTTATTCAATATTAATATCTTATTCAAATAATATAAATATCAAAAATTGTTTAACTATTAAAATAAATTTAACATGATTGTGAGTATACTTTTTGTTTGTTGATCAAGCATGGCTCCCGGAAATCGAACCCAGGATCTCCAGCCTTTCCGGGGCATCAGTGTGCTTCCATTGCGCCAAACCACCGGGCCCTCAACTTACGCGTACACCAATAAAAACTCTCTTCCCCATTTATGCAAGTTGACCGTGAGGGGTGAAGTGGAGCGGAATCGGCGTTCCCACCCTGGTTTCACTCATTAAAAAAATAAAAATAAAATAAAAATTATTTACGCAAGTAAATAAAATAATACTTAACAAACTTTCGTGAGTGCCCAAATTTCAATGGCAAAATGAGAATATTCATTTTAAAAAGCATCTAAAAATAATTGATTTATGAATTTTAATCAAAATCGTTGGAGCGAATTTCGAGAAAATCAAAAAACAAACTGAAAATCTACATCAGTAAAGTACTAGTACTTTTTGGCCGATTTTGATTAAAAGCTTATTTTCACGCCTCAGGCGGGTGCCTAACTTAAATATAAAATTTCAACATCCTAGCTCAATTCCTTGAAGCTTAAAATTGAACACACACCCATAGAAAGACAGACAGACCATGTCGCGAAAACCCACTTTTGTGATTCAGGGGACCTCCGTTATATCTCAAATTCTCGACATCGAATTTTTGACATTAATCCAATACTTTCTCTCTATATATATTAACATATATATAGAGGTAAGAGAAAGTAAAAATTTTCACTTAACTAGTCTTACATTGTTAGATATATTTAACATTTTTGTGAGTATGCTTTTTGTTGGTGGGTGTAGGGCCGTTAGCTGGGCGCAAACCGATGCCCCGGAAAAGCTGGAGATCCTAGGTTCGATTCCCGGGGGCCATGGATTTAATTATTAAAATAAAGATAGTGAAATTAAATTCATTTTCATCAATGCTCGGGAGGGAAATATCTAGTGGCCGGTACTTTTATTTAAATGACCTCCTCATTGTTCCCCTCCGGGCCTATGCGTGCCATTTTGTATGTTTAATGAAATAGCGAAAAAAAGAGATATTTCCATCTCCTCCTCAATATGCAAGACACTAAAAATACAAATAAATAACCCTACCTTTTTTGATAAATAAAGTTTCACGACCTCCCTAAGAAATTAATTTAGAGTAAAAAATGTTCGAAGAATAATTAAAATTTATAGACCGACGCACCCTAATCTTTCTCGAAATTAAAAAAAAAAAATCACGCCTTAAAAATTAACATTTTTTAAAGATTTAATTTTCTTTTTTTATCCCTATAAAAGCACTAAGAATATTTCTTTGACCCCTCTGTCCTCACGCCTTTCTTTACTAAAAAAAAATATACATAGAAAATATATAGCATCTTATCTGCAAAAGAAGACATTAAAGATGACTAACCAAAGCCCGAAAAAAAGAAAAAAAACTCCGAAGGACAAAAAAAAATTACCCTTCATAAAATCATCTTTAAATTTATTCTCGAATAAGATATGGAGAAAAAAATTATCTCATATTTCGGGGAGAATTAAGCATAGTTGGTACCTGAAGTTGGAGGGGGCCTACCATTACCTGTGACGTCATTTCAACAGGGGCCCCCCCCCTGGTGTAGCAAACTTTTTTTTTAAATTTCTCTTACCTATATGTATATGTTATTATACATATCTATAAGAGATTTATGTCAAAAATTCGATGTCGAGATTTTGATGGATATACACGTTTTGAGGTCCCCGGAATCCAAAAAAGTGGTTTTAGCGAAATGTTCTGTCTGTCTGTGTGTGTGTGTTCAATTTTAAGCATGAAGGAATTGAGCTAGGAGGTTGAAATTTAATATTTAAGTTAGACACCCACCCTAAGGCGTGAAAATAAGCTTTTGATCAAAATCGGCCAAAAAGTACTAGTACTTTACTGATGTACCTTTTCAGTTTTTTATCGATTTTCTCAAAATTCGTTGCAACGATTTTGATTAAAATTCAAAAATCAATTATTTTTAGATGCTCTTTAAAATGTATATTCTCATTTTGCCATTGAAATATTCTGAAGTCCACTTTACTCTTGTACATCATAGGAAGGATAGCAGGAGAAATGGTTGCCATGGTAACAAAATATAAATATTTTCCCATACTTATAAATTTTACATCTTGAATTCCAATATATCGGCTGAAACTAAATATATGTCAACACGAAAATGCCCCCGATTTGGTAGTAGGTAGGTCCTACCTCCTATCCAAACGTCGGGTTGACCCACATCCGATGATTTTATTTACCATTTGATACCAGATCTTTAAATCTGCCCCTTATATATAATTACAACGGTTATCGTCTAAGTCTTAGGCCTAGTTGCCGAAAAACTGTGTGAATGTGGGGAGGGAGTGGAATGAGAAAAAGTGTGAATGTTTTTTCTAAAAAAAAAAAAAAACACACGAAAATCTGGTGTGACAAGCACAGCACACAACTTTCGATTACAGGAGGGTGCGCCAGTCACACCAGATTTTTTCTTAAAATTTACTCACAAATAGGTATCTCAAATTTGGCCAAAATATTTAGAACAATATAAAATTTGAAAAGGATCCCTTGGGGAAGGGAAATGCCCCCCCCCCCAATTATTTATGATTATTACTCTAACGCTCTAATTATGAATGAGTAGCCTGGCCACCCTAGTCAATGATAATACTTAATTTAACTTTTTACTAGTCCTAGTCATGTTTAGAATTAATTTAGAGAAAATAATATGTGTAGATAAATTTATTTTATGTCACCCTCTCTCAATTTTTTTGTCAAACTACCCTTTCAACGAAATTAAAATTTTTAAAGAATTAAATTAGAAATTCCCCCTCTCTTGCAGGTGGGTCTCTTTTCGAATGATGGTCAGGTATATTTCTTCGTGGACCCCTCTTCTCTGCCATAACCACTTTTTTTTGTCCATTATCGTTTGGGAGTGTGAGTTGACAGGTGGATCGAAACAACCCTCAGCCCCTCGTCAGGGTCACTCAAACTAATGGCCAGATGCCCTAAAAAATAAATAAAAAAAAAAAAACGACAAAAACCCAACTAAGGGCTGCTGATGCCAACGCCTTGCTATCTCTCTTCCGGGTAACTGACGTTTCGTTAAAATATTTCGGCCAACCATTAATAAAATTCACTAGAGTAGTTTTTTATTTTACTTTTTTTTTCACTTGCTACCAACGTAATGTACTACGCCCAAATCTCATTTAATATCTTAAAATTTTGAAAATACACATTTTTTTAAATGTGAATTAAAAAAAAATAAAAATCTGGTGTGACTGGTCGCATCAGATTTTTTGTGTTGAGATATATTTAGTGTCCGACAGTAGGGGGGGGCGCCCGGATTTTTTTGGGGGGGGGGAAGTCCCTTCCAGATAAGTTAAAAAAACGTACATTTGAATTCAAGATGTTTTTACATCTTTTAGTATTTAAACTTTCTCACCGCGGCAAAATTTATGTAAACAGAAAAAGGTTTTTTTATATCTTTTTTTTTTACCATGGCAACCATTTCTCCTATCTTTCCTATGAAGTACAAGAGTAAAGTGGTCTTCAGAAGATTTCAATGGCAAAATGAGAATATACATTTTAAAGAGCATCTAAAAAATAATTGATTTTTTAATTTTAATCAAAATCGTTGCATCGAATTTTGAGAAAATCGAAAAAAACTGAAAAAATACATCAGTAAAGTACTAGTACTTTTTAGTCTATTTTGGTTAAAAGCTTATTTTCACGCCCCATGCGGGTGTCTAACTTAAATATAAAATTCCAACCTAGTAGCTCAATTCCTTCATGCTTAAAATTGAACACAGACAGACAGACCACGTCGCGAAAAGCACTTTTTTGATTCAGGGAACCTCAAAACGTGTATATCCCTCAAAATCTCCACATCCTCCGCTACAGTCCTGCACTAAATGGGAAATTATTTTTTTTTTATTGTCAAAAATAAATTATTTTGTCATTTATTAAAAAAGTGAATCAATGAACGGGTTCACTTACTGTATATGATTCAGGGCCGGAACTACGAGATTTTTTAGAGGGGGCAAAATTTAATTTGCCGCCCTTTCCTTAAAATTTTCTATACAAAATTCATATCATTTTACCTTTTTTTTAGTAAATCTTTGTTTAATTGCCGCCCCCTAAAATCTGCCGCCCGGGGCACACGCACCCACTGCCCCCCCCCTAGATCCGGCCCTGATATGATTTGATCATCAAAATTTAAATTCTTCTATGTATAATAGTTATCCCTAAACAATAATTTATTAACAATCCACTAAAAGTAACGTCCTTAGTCGCGCTGTACCTGTGAGTTACATATTCGATATCCGACATATTCGTTATCTCACAAATAACGCGCTAATGTAATAACTTCACTCATGTTCATTTGACATTTTCGTAAATGTTATATGATGCATAAAATGTATTTTAATATAAACATTTATTAGGCCTATAAAAAATGAACAAATAAGTTTAACACTCTACAGGGGCGTATATAAAAATTTTTTTCGGGGGGGGGGGGCCGAACTCAAAATTTTTCTGAGGAAAATTTTTTTTTTTAAGAAACTATACTTTTTTCACACGAAATTTTTTGAGGAACATTTTTTCTATTGCGGAACCAAAGTTGTCCATCCTGCGGAAAAATTTGTTGCGCTGATGTCTGTATATCCCTATATATGTATATGTGTTTGGAAAATTTCGGGGGGGGGCCGGGCCCCCGCCCCCCTTAAATACGCCCCTGACACTCTAGTAAGTAAGTAAAGTCCATAGTCGCGCTGTATCTGTGAGATACATACTCATGTGTGTAAAAAATATCATTCATATATTATTTATATATCTAATGAAAAAATATTGATATATTAAATTACTCACGCAAAATATTTGAGCAAATATTTAAGTAATGGTGTGGTCTCGGCAAGACGATCGACATCACAGACGAATTTTCGACGACATGTCTGCGTACGAATGTCCAAAATGTTGAAACTCGTGTCCACCAGATCGAAACTGCACCCATCAACATTAACATTAACATCAACAACATAAACATCCACATCCATCTGTCATCCATCCCCCTCTTTTTGCATTGCTCATTCATGTTCACTGGGCAATTAGGAAAAAATAACAACCTCTGATGATATTGTTTGATTTAAAAACCAACGATTTAAAATTTTAAAGGTGATCGAGAGCGAATAAAAATATATAGGCCTATGCATGTTAAATTCAGTTTTTTTTTTTTTTATTTTTTTTTTTTTATTAAATATAATAATCGATTAAAAAAACCTGAAAAACTTTTCAATATTTTGATGGAAACAGCAAAAGTTAATAATTTTAGTAGACAATAGCTTGAAGGTTTACTATATTTTTATTCAGAATTTTAAATAAATATTATATAATTCCATTGCACAAATTAACAGTTTCGGTCTTACAAGAAATCATCATCAGGCCTAAAATACAAAAAATTTACAAGTAAAACACCTACCTCATATTCATGCATTACTAGATATATGAATGTAATTTTACTTTCTCTTACCCTATATATGAAATATATAGAGAGAGAAAGTATTGCGATCATGTCAAAAATTCGATGTCGGGATTTTGATGGATATACGTTTTTTGTAAAAAAAATTGTATAAAATAATGTCGATGAATGTGACATGTAGACCTAATTTTTTTATATATTGAATTTTAGGCCTGATGATGGTTTCTTTTAAGACCGAAACTGTTAATTTGTACAATGGGATAATATAATATTTATTTAAAATTCCGAAGATCTGAATAAAAATAAAGTAAACCTTTAAGGTATTGGCTACTACAATTTTTCAATATTTGAAATTAAATAAATATTTAGATCAGTGGTTCCCAACCGGTGTGCCCCGGCACCCAAGGGTGCCGCGAGAATGTCTAAGGGGTGCCGCGAGATATTTAGATAAAAAAAATAAATAAAAATAAAGAGGCGGAAAAATCAAGTTTTGCTAAAAAAAAAGGTCAAATGATTAAAATGGAAGCGGCAAAACTTTCCGTAGGTCGGAAAAAATTAAGCTTTGCCAAAAAAAGGTCAAATGATTTTCACGCAAGGGAAAAAAATTTGCCCCAGGGCGGAAAAAATTTCGTTTTGATAGGAAAAAAAAGGAAGGGTGCCGCTAGTGTGTAATATTATTCCCAACGCACTTTTGGGGTGCCGTGGACTTCAAAAGGTTGGGAGACGCTGATTTAGACAATACATAATATTATGAATAGACCTGCCTTTCTGACGTTTCGCTCCGAAATCTCAACTTGTATGTGGCATTAGAGTGAGGTATAACGTTATTATTAATTTTAATATCTGATTTTTAAATTTGTATAAACTCACTCTAATTATATTATTTTATTTGTACAGCCTCTGATGAAGAAGTGCTATTAAATGTCTTCGAAATATTCGAAGAAAACACTCTAAAAAGTTATTTTCTCATTGCCAAGAAACTAGCCTACACCTATCCTCAGTGTTAATTCATTTTAATACTTCCATGCTTCAAATTCCTATTCTGTAAGCAAAAACTTTAAAGCTAAAGCGAAAGATATGCTTAGCTATTGGTCGAGCGGAGCCCAAAGCGGTGTGCACTCATTGACAACTATCTCACAACTGGACCAGTGTTAAAAATTTGTTTAGAGAATAGCATTTTTAACGCTGATGTTATTACTTTACTTTTTAACACCCATTTGTTGATGTTAAATTTTAACGTCTGTTTTTAGAGAATAGACCTGATTTAATTTTATATCAGTAGAAATTATGATTTACCTTTAATTGGAAGCCATTTTCTTGATATTTTTGTCATATATATTGCATATATTGCTGCATTATATGCCATTTTTAGGGGTTTTTACTGCATAAAAATCTGGCTTTAGTACTTAACTATGTGTAGTTTGCCTGTAAGTTTGAGAGTAGCAAAAAAGATAAAAGTGTAAAAGAAGAAAAAAAAATTTCATTTTCACGCAGTAGCTCGCCCATCTTGTGAGTGTGTGTTTGGCGACCACAAGTTACCCGAGCTAAGACTGACATTTTTTCTCTCCTATTTAAGACAGTCTTTCTTCGACTCACATCTAGTGCGATGGGTCAGCTTCTCTCAGCGGCTCGGAATTTTTTCTTTTAAAATATCCCAATACTCTTTTCCCCATATTTTTTCTATAGGAGATATATCTGACCCTGTTATTCAATGGTGTGTCAAAGACCAAAAAATTCAAATTGAGTTAAGCATGGAATATTGTTTCAAATCTTTAATTAATAGTATTTTTTATGAAATATGTCCTAAAAAAATTTATTTTTAATGTAAAAGCATAAAATTATTTTTACAATATTTCAATGCAGGATTTTACATTTTTCAATAATGATTTATGTACTTAACATGTTGTTTCGTAATACTTAATTTGAAAATAACAATTTTTCATTTATGCGTCAAGTCGTAAACAACTATACGCTTGAGATATATTGTTGCGTTTATGCCCTAAGTATTTTCAATTATTAACACAGGCATCGCTATTGTTTAGAGGTATTTAATATAAACTCAAGAAAATATTAATTTTATTTACTTCAAATTTATATATTCAATACACTAATACTATATTCCATTTGTTGAAATTTAATACAAGTATTTCATAACCTACAAAAATTATCAATAGTTATATTATAATTGATTTTTTTACTTTCTTTTAGCCTAATTAAATTAATATCGTTTAATTGAGTTTTAACCAGTGTGATTTTAACAACCAATAAAAAGTTATTTACCAAATAAATGAGAAAATTTTCTCTGAATTCGTAGACGTCAAAATTTAATTTTTTGATATTATTCCTGATAATGAAAATGAAGATGAGGATGAGGATCTGTGCGATTTCGAAAAGACAACAAAATAAATAATATTAGGTTAGGTTAGGTTGAAGTGGCCGTAATATTAAGTCTATTTCATTATTATAACTTTGATTTACTGTTTCCAAGCTATTTATTCAGAAATTAATTGATGAGAAAATTTTGATATCACTTTGTATTTAATTTTAAAATATTAATACTATTTAAAATTGATGAATGTGATTTTGATAAAAAGTTTCTATGCTACTAGTATTAAATATAAAGAGACGAAGCATTTTTCAAATATAATTGGACTTAGAGAATTTTTCAATCATGGGTCAAGGGACTTTGAAGCATTATTTACAAATATATATCGCACATAGAGAATTTTGTAAAAATAATTTTTTATATTTTATTTTTTTCTCTAAATTAGTCATATTTTTAAAGATAATTTATGAATATCTGCCATAATTACAGTATTTACTTCACAATTGACAAAAAAAATGATATATAATCTAATAAAAACAATTTAAATCAGAAAAACTTTAATGTTGATTTTCTCAAAACTCATATTTGGTCTTTGACACACCATTAATAACAGGTTCATATATCAATATAGGTCATACGATGTTAGAATATATAAAAGTACAAATTTAAACATCAATTTTATTTACGTTATGTAAGTTTCTTTAGTACTAAAAGCTCTCATTTGAAATCCTCTCCAACTTTAAAGCTCTATGAATTTATCATTTTTTATTTATTTATTTTTAACTTCTTTTTTTTTTTTTTGTCAAGTTTACTCAAGTCACAAATGCATTTTAAATTGTCTAAAAGTTACGATGTTGGTCGCTTTTTTTTTCTTTTCTTCTTAGGAAAACTTTTTTTCTTCTCTTTCTCTCCCTCAAAGATCGAGATTTTTTCTCTTTCTTCTCATATTGGATGTTGCTATTCTGAGAAAGCCGAGTTCGATGCTGACCTGCCTTTTACCTGGCACTATTGCGTCAATCCTTTGCCCATATCCTCTCCATCTCTAATCTACAACCCTTGTCGTTAGCATTTCTCAAAACATTCTTTCCCGTTCGATTAGTTCCCCTTGAATGCTCCTTTTTCTATCGTTTATTTATCTAAAAACCTCAGAAAGCTTTTACGGAGGGATGCTAAAAAATAGCTCTTAATAAATTTCATAAAAGCATGAATGAAAATTTTTTTTTATCATGTTTAAAAGAAAAATATTTAATAAAATAACAATACTAACGAAGTAGTATTGTTATGAGGATATTTTTTTTTTTTTTTTTTTATAAAAAAACATTCACACTTTTTTCTCATTCACACTCACACTCACACACACATTCACACTGTCTTTTCGGCAGCTCAGGCCATTTAAGACTTTAGACGATAACCGTTATTTATGAATTTATATATATTAGGGTCCAGGCATTTTTATTTAAGCCATCTGGTATCCAGATGGCTTAAATAAAATCATCGGACTGCCTGGGGTCCGAACCCGCGACGTTTGGTATATGAGTTTAGCACGCTAACCTCTACACCACGCCCCGTGGGCTATGAGGATATTGTTTGGTTTTGTAATATCATTAAAAATGAAATTTCTTTTCTAAAATTCTCTTACCTTTGGTAAAAGAAAGTTGTGCCGAGATATATTTAGTTCCCGCAAATATATTAGAAACAAGATGTCAAATTTTTTTTTTTTTTTTTAAACACACTTTTTTCTCATTCACACTCCCACTCATACACACATTCACACAGTCTTTTCGGCAACTTAGGCCATATGAGATTTTAAACGATAAGCGTATTTTATAATATACCCCCCCCCCCTCCCCCCCTTTTTTTTTTTTTTATCACACTTTTTCTCATTCACACTCACATTCACACACACATTCACTCTTTTCCAACACCATATAAGACTTTGACGATAATTTAGAGAATATATCTATTGCAATTTCTATTTACCATCTGTATCCAAATCTTTAAATCATCGACTCTGGGTCCACCAGTTTGGTATAGATAGCTACTTACTCCCAAACCCGGTCGCTTTTCTTAATTATAAAAGAAAATTATTATTACTATATTCCAATCCAGTCCACTTGAGGATTTGTTTACCTTCATAGAATACACAACTTCAAAGAATATTGAATATTTCTCTACACATTTCCTATGGGAGAAATCGTAACTTTATCAATTAATAACTCAAAAGTTATAAATTTCGGACCCAGTATTTTTCCGACTCTCCATACGTCCTTTATAAGACTCAAAATTTGTTTCAAAATTCCAACGGGAAGTTGGTCAAACAACTACAACGACAACGAAAACACACCCAATTATTATATATAGATATTTATTTTTTGGGGTCCAGGCATTCTTATTTAAGTCATTTGGTATCCAAATGGCTTAAATAAAATCATCGGGCTGCCTGGGAACCGAACCCTCGACCCTTGGTATACAAGGCAGGCGCGCTACCAACCACACCAAGCCCGAGGTCCATGTCAAATTTATAAACATGGGAAAATATTTATATTTTGTTACAATGGCAACAATTTCTCCTATCTTTCCTATGAAATACAAGAGTAAAGTGGCCTTCAAACAATTTTGATAGCAAAATGAGAATATACATTTTAAAGAGCATCTAAAAAATAATTGATTTTTGAATTTTAATCAAAATCGTTTGAGCGAATTTTGAGAAAGTCGAAAAAATCCGAAAAAGTTTATCAGTAAAGTCCTAGTACTCTTTGGCCGATTTTGATTAAAACTTTCTTTTCACACTCCAGGAAGATGCATAACTTAAATATAAATATTAAATTTCCTAGCTCAATTCCTTCATGCTTAAAATTGAACACACACCCACAAAACAGAGAATGTCGCGAAAATCTCGACATCGAATTTTTGACATGAATCCAATACTTTCTCTCTCTATAAATTAATATATATATAAGGTAAGAGAAAGTAAAAAAGCCACAATATCGTTCATGGGCGTAGCCAGACATCTTGTTAGGGGGGCCAACCCCTCGTAGGGCGAGAGGAGGGGGGTTTGCAATTAATATATACATAGATTATTAATTATTTATTTAAATAAAAAAAAAAAAAATTAAATTAATGTCGTGAATTGGAACTTTAAAAAAAAGTTTCCAATGGGAAAAATATATATTTGTTTTTTTGTTTTTTTTTAATTTTTAGGACAAGCCAGGGGGGCAATGCCCCCCTGCCTCCCCCTGGCTACGCCCATGATATCGTTGCGGTCAAGGAATGCCAAGAACAACGAAACCTGGGGTCCCCGAAAAACCAACAAGTGGAACGTCCTCGGCAATATTTATAAAGTACAACCTCCATAGCCGAGAGAGAAATTGAAAAAAATAACATATTCACAATTTCTTTTGAAATTCAAAGTACTTTTTGAGTTTATTCTTTTAAGAAAAGCAAGCATTATTATTACTAATAATAATCGATCATGTATTGAAAGAGAAAGTGCAAGTACTACGCTGGTTTTCAGGTTATTAATCACTGTTGGGTTGATTTTCTCTACCCCCTCTTTTTTTTGATTGAATGGAATTAATTTCATTGGGATAAGAAGCAATATTGATAAAGATCCTTTGACTGATTGAAAGGCCACGAGAAAAAAAGGCGAATTGAGATAAGCCCTTTTGACCCATGAGTGATCAATCACAGGGTTCTATTATTTGTCCCCTTTCACCTCCCCCCCCTCCTCCTTTCAATTGAAATTACGATCCGGATTATTTATTTGGGCAGATTTTATTTATTTATTTATTTAGGGAGTTTGGATCCATAATTGTTTTAATGATTAGAGAGAATTATGATCGTGGAGTGGGAGGCTTTTAATCCTCATTCAAGACAGGTGTTTAATTTATTAATATGAATATCGCCATTATTATTATTATTATTATTATTATTATGGCTGCTTATTTAAAGGCAATCTCGATTTAAAATTATAATTTTATTTCATTGACGTCACGAAGAGAATTTTATTTAATAAAACAAAAGAAAAATTTAAGAGCAAAGCTTAAAGTGGATCTATGTTAATTTGATAAAACTACCTCTTTATCTTTACCTTAATTAAAATAATATTTACATAGACTAGATTATAGGCAAAAGAATGCAGGCGAAAGCAATGACATTCTTGTTCTTAACAAGGGGATACATTTTACTTTCTCTTACCTATATATGAATAGAATAAAGGATTGAAGAGGAAAGCAGCCAGGCAGAGAGCCTCTATTAAATTAAACTCCTTTTACCCAATTTAATTTAATAGAGTCTCTCTGCCTGGCTGCTTTACTCTTCAATCCTTTATTCAATTCTACACAGCCACTTTCTACATTAACTATATATGAATATATATAGAGAGAAAGTATTGGATTCATGTCAAAAATTCGATGTCGAGATTTTGATGGATATACACGTTTTGAGGACCTCTGAGTCTTCGCGACATACAATTTTTCCTCCGTTAGCCTGCCGACTACTCCTTATTTTCTTAATAAAATTAGAGAAATTTTTAATTTAATTATAAGGACAGTCGGCCAAAAAATAAATACTTTTGCGTATTATCCTTTTATTTGTAGATATTTCGACCTCAGTGATATGGAATCATCTTCAGTACAATCAACAGATGTTTTGCAAATCATTAATTCCTCCCATCCAATATGACAAAATAACTGAGCATTCCATGAATGCAATTTTTATAATCCGGATAATAGTATATTTATTTTTTAGCCGACGGTTCTTATAATTAAATTGATCATTCTTACGGCCATCTACATACAAAATTAGAGAAAGTTTTGCAAAGTGCATACCCACCATATTTTTATAATTATCATTTTGCCTGCTGAGAATCATAGTGGCCAAAGTCCAAAATTCAACAATTCGAGGAAAGGCGTTTGAAAGTTTTGTAAACATGCATACATTTAAATATCCGGACAACAAAAGAATAGGCCAGAATCAACAGCAAAGAATGGAAATATATTTTCGCCACTTTGCCTCTCAAAAGAGAAGAAGTTTTAACAACGTTTGGTAGGCCTAACTCAAAAAATGAATTTTCGGACTTTCGCCACTATGATTCTCAGCAGGCGATATATTCAATACATTTAATGTACTTGCTGTGGAAAGCTAATTCCCCCCCACACCACAAAATTTTAATTTTTTTTCAATTTTTAAAAATTTTGGGAAAAATTGATGAAAAATTTAAGCCAAAAAAACAAATTTGGTAGTTGGGAATTTTCCCGCTGCAATTTTGCCAAAATCCCCAATTTTTCTCCAACATTGCCGCAAATTTTTGTGCTGTTGGGGTTCTTTATGAAATCAAAAAACATCCAATAAACCAGTATCCATGGAATTAAATCTACTTCCACCCCACCCCAACCCCAAAAAAATAGAGAAAATATAGTGTTAAAATTAGAAACTATACAAAATATTTTCGGCCTACGAATAAATAATAGCTGTTTTAAAATATTTTTTAAAATTTATTCAAGGTCTTTTTAGGCATCGAAGGCCATTTTAGACCCAGATTCTATTTATTTCAATTGATTGGTAGCCAATTCAACTGTAGCATGAAAGGGGATGCAATCTCCTGACCCCTAGGACAAGAGGACCTATAGAGGAACTATATCACTGCGCTAGGGCCCAGAGGCAAAATTTATTATTTATATTCTATTTTTGTGAATATTCAGTTTATTCCTGGTCCAATTATTTTGCAATTCTTTCTTATCATTTCTTACACACGTTGCTTATCGGTCTTTCTCAATTATATTTAATACAAATGCATCAAATTTATTCTTGCTCACTGTTAGGAAATTTTCAAATTGCCCTCTCCCGCTTCACTTCCTGTAACTCTAGCCAATCAGCGAGAGATCAGGCACATACATACAGGGACAGGAAGTCAACGGCTAGCGCTTTATAATTGGACCCTGTTATGCAATGGTGTGTCAAAGACCAAAAAATTCAAAATTGAGTTAAGCACGGAATATTGTTTCACATGCTTTAATTAATAGTTTTTTTTATGAAATATGTCCTAAAAAAATTTATATTAAATGTTACTTGCACAATTGACAAGAAAAATTATATATAATCCAATGAAAAGAAAAAACTTTCTTGTTGATTTTCTCAAAACTCGATGTTTGGTCTTTGACACACCATTGCATAACAGGGTCCATTTAATAATGATACTTGAATGCATCTTTGTGGTTGCGTTATACACACCGAAGTTCTTTCCTTTCAATAAATAAATAATATACAATAATTAAGTTACTGAATGAGTGGCCCACATCTTTCATACCAATTATATTCCTATAAATGTTTTGGTATTTTATGTTCATGGATATTAAAAGTTAGTCTACTTTCTTCATCATTAAAATAAAATATTTCTTCCCATTTAGAAAACTATAAAAGGAGAATATATTAAAATTATATATTATTTACTTAATAGAAATAACCCTTTTACGAGAGGCAATATTGTTTGAACACCCTGTAGCCAAGTATAAGACGGTGCAGTATTATTTTATTAGCTGTCTTTTTCTTCTTAAATTTTAGAATGATCAAATGTTTAAAGTATTTAATTAGCTCTTACGTCGTCTTTTAATATTCTCTTTAATCAAAAGGTTTTAATTAAATTCTTAAGAATAAAATAATCTCTCCCTTTTTGGGCCCTCTTTTTCAATAAAAGGTCTTAAAGATTTCAACTTTGTCTTTAAAGAACCATTTTTAAGCAGTCCAACATATGGACGACCCTCCGCCATTCTCTTCATCAGTGCTTTTTAACTTTCTCTTACCTATGTATTTATGTAATATATATATAGAGAGAAAGTATTGGATTCATGTCAAAAATTCGATGTCGAGATTTTGATGGATCTTCACGTTTTGAGGTCCCCTGAATCCAAAAAAGTGGTTTTCGCGACATGGTCTGTCTGTGTGTGTGTGGGTGTGTGGGTGGGTGTGTGTTACAATTTTTAGCATGAAGGAATTGAGCTACGGGGTTGAAATTTTATATTTAAGTTAAACACCCCCCGGGACCGGAAAAATAAGCTTTTAATCAAAATCGGCCAAAGAGTACTAGTACTTTACTGATGTACTTTTTCAGTTTTTTTCGATTTTCTCAAAATTTGCTCCAACGATTTTTTTTTTAAATTCAAAAATCAATTATTTTTTAGATGCTCTTTAAAATGTATATTCTCATTTTGCGATTGAAATCTTCTGAAGACCACTTTACTCTTGTATTTCATAGGGAAGGATAGGAGAAATGGTTGCCATGGTAACAAAATATAAATATTTTCCCATACTTATAAATTTTACATCTGAATTCATATGTTCCGTACTGTCGGGAACTAAATATATTTCGACACGAAAAATCTGGTGTGACAAGCACAGTACACAACTTTCGATTACCGAAGGTAAGAGAAAGTTGTGTGCTGTGCGCCAGTCACACCAGATTTTTTTTTTTGCAAATTGACTAAATAAATAATGGCCTGCAAAATAATTTTTTTTTTCAGCTGAATGGAATATTTTTTATGAATTCTTTAGTGACAATATAATTTGAATTAATTTATTTGACTAACCTTTGTAATCTTAACTGAATTGTACCCTGAAGAAGGCCACAGAATGAGTGGCCGGAACGTTGTAATTTTTACAAATAAACCACAGTTAAATCGAAAACAAAATACTTTTATTAATGATAACTGTGAAAGCCTAATCTCCAAAATAGGATTTGATTTAATAATAATAAAAAAAATAATTATATTTTTCCTCCCTGGATAACTTTTCAAGTTCCACGCAAGGGCGGATACAAGGGGGGGGGGGTAATTACCCCCCCTCCCCCGAGATTTGAAAGGTGTATTTCTAAGTTCGTTTTACTGACACACCATTGTTCTTTTGTTGGTGTTGTATCAGTTATACTTTCTATTCGTGAGGTACTTTACTATGTATTTTCTATTTATATTATGTGAGAATATTTTGCTCTTAATATGTATTTTGTATTAGTGATTTAATTAGGTTGTATTTTAATTTTGACCATTTCAAATCTTTGAAATAATAATTTTGTAAAAAATTATTGTAATTATGTAATTATATTGTTTTGTACTAAGAATAAACTAAACCTCTCCAAATGAAAATTTAATTTTTTCATTTTTGTCATTTACATGGATAGAGAAGAAAAGAAAAGAGGAACTTTAAGCTTTCAAACTCGCGCTCCGTAATGATTAATAATGCATATTCTTTAAATTTAACTTAAAAAACCGTTCGGTTCCTTTAAATGGTAAGATGATGGCCCCGGGGAGATAAAATCAAGGAAAAAAAAGGAAAAAGGGTGGCATTCGTAGTACGTGCCCCTTTTTCCCTTTCATCTCTCATCCTTCGATGCAAACACACACACACACACACACACATACATATCGAATCCCAATTAGTATTTTGGACACGCTCAAGTCATTTGGGCCCCAGGTTTGATAAATGACCAGATTATATTTGTCTCTTATCACTTTATCCGATAAGATTTCACAGAGTTTTTTTAACCTAATTCAAATTGAGGGACGAATATTACAAAAAATAAATAAATAAATGAGTCAAAATAAATTTTTTTTAGTTGTTGTGTATAATTAGTATTATAGATGTGTATAGATTGTGTATAATTAGTATTATAGATAGATAGATAGATAGAATTATAAGTATGTAATCCGTTCATATTTAGTTAAATTAATTGATAACTATTTCAAAATCGTATATCAATTGTTAATTTTATTTATCTCACCCGAAAAATTGTTCATCTTCTGAATAATCCCTTTTATGTGGTCGATATGATGTGCCTTTTGAGATCCTCTCGTAATCAAAATTCGGATGACCCTCATCATGAGGTGACGAATAATGAACGAGTTCATGTTGATTTTTTGAACAGCGATATGAATTAAACATTCCAAAGCCTTTCATTAAAAAAAGCAAAACTACAACAGAACCGACCACAAAGGCAGCTTTTGCTTTGAATGCCAGCAGTGCTATAAGTTCGTAGTAGTGGTGATCTACAAAAAAAAAAAAAAAAAAAGAAGACAATGTTATTATTTTTTTTCTATAAATCCAATTGAGATAAAATTGTATTGAAAAGTCTAATTATTCAAACTAAATAGGCTCTAAAAAAAATCTGTTTTCGATAAAAAAAGTCGCTATTAATTATTTTAATGAGAGAAAGTAAATTAAATAAAGACATGTCTAATGAGGAGACAAGGCCAAGATCTTTAGAAGTTAAATAAAACTAAAAATATTGAGAATTTTCAAAAAAAATTAATATTTAACTAGATAGAACTTTGTTTGAAAAAGATGGAATTTTTTCAATCAACGCTCAAATAGTGTTCATTAGCCAGTCAATATCATTTAATATAGCAAATTTGCGAGATGGGTTTGTGTTTATGATTGAGCGAATTTGAGCCTTCTGGACTCGAACCAGGACTTCCAAGCGACCTGGGATGAAGGTGGTCCGCCCGCCGTGAAAGTGTCGAGGTCCTGGTTCGATTCCAAGGGTCAATATATTGTCCAATCATAAACACAAACTCATCTCGCAAATTTACTATCTTAAATAAATTAATATATCAATAAATAAAAAAAAAAAAAAAAAAAAATATAAGAAAGCAATTTTTAATTAAAAAAAAATGGTTTAAATTTATAAATTTTATTTACCGGTAATTTATCCTGTGTCCAACAGTCACACCAGATTTTTTTTTATTATTAAAAACACTCACACTTTTTCCCATTCCCACTCACACTCACACACACTTTGCGGCCTTATAAGAGTTTGAAGATAACCGTTATTTATGATAATATCTATTGGGAGTATCCAAATGGCTTAAATAAAATCATCGGACTGCCTGGGATCCGAAGAGTCCCTTGGCATAGACGGTCCGCACGCTACCAACTGTTCCAAGCCCGAGGGCCAACTTTAGTGTTGATTGTTGCCCTAAGAAAGATATTAGATGAGCAGGCAGGAGAATAAAAAATTATTTAAATTCTTTTGGTCGACGTTTCGGACGCCAATCGCGTCCTTCTTCGGGACCAAAGATTGTTAAAAACATACATAGGTGATGTTACTGTGTAATATATAAAATATTTGAACAATATTGAAAGAGGTATCTTTTTGTGAACGGGAAGAGCTCTCTCTGTGTGTTATTTTTTCCAAATAAAGCATTTCCTGTTGCCTTAATTCATTTACCATTCCCTTCTTTTTTTTTTAGATACTTTAGTCTTTTTTTTTTTTTTGTTTATTTTCAAAAGAAAACTAATTTGAATAAAAAATTTCTTGTTCTTCTTGTATAATTATTAAATTAAAAAGAAAATTTTTATATTTCCTTAATTAAGAGAGAATATCTTACACTTTAAAAAAAATAGTAGATATAATATATTCTTTAGAAAAATTTTTATCATTTACTGAATAAGTAATGAAATTTATTTCTCACTCGTTGGGTAATATAAAATCTTTCTCATTAACTTGGGGAATTTATTGAATCGACGAGTGGCCTAATTTTAATAGCAATTTCGTGCGTGATCCTGTCACTTTAATTCATTTGATCCTTATGACATTTTAATCTAATGATAAATTTTAAAATTTTCTCTTTCTCAGCAATAACGGAAAGTAATTAAATTTCAATTTCACTTTTGCACATCTTCACAGTTGGACTATTATAAATTGACCTCGATCAGGTTGCAATAAATTCACACCGTGAGGGGTGAGGAGTAGGGGGTGAGAGATAAAAATTGCCCGAGTCAAATGATTATAGAGAAATGGTTAATTTAATGTTAAATGTTGAATTACTTTCTACCCGAATGGTTTTTCCATCTGTGCTATTCTATTGTTCGTGTCTAAACATTCCAAATATCTCCAATTAAATTAAAAAATTATTAATAATAAATAATTATGTTAAATAAATAATCATTTCATTAAAATTATTTAATTAAATTATTTAAACATGTTTAAAATTTTCTCTTAAATATTTATTATTATTTTATTTAATTACATACCAAGTTTACACAACGAACGAAAAGCAATTTCTATTTATTTTTCAGCATAAAAACCATTTTGATATAGGTCTATCTAAATATATAATTTTATTTTTTCGCATTATCATAATTAAATATAAATAGAAGAAAATTTTATTAGAGTTAAACTGGTTACCGTGTGCTGACCGTGGGTACTAGTTGAAACATTATAAATATATATATTGTATATTGCTGAAATTTGATAAATTCTAATTCAACAAAACATTTTCTCTATATTTGTTGGTTGGTGGGTAAAATATTATTTGCCTCATGGCCCCCAGGAATCAAACCCAGGATTTCCAGCCTTTCCAGGGCATCGGTGAGCTTCTCTTTGCACCAGGCCACCTGACCAGGGTTCGATTCCCGGGGGCTATGAGGCAAATAAACATACAAATTGTTAAATAAAATAAAGATTCAAACAATTTCGTAAATGATTTTTTTACAAAAAAATAAAAGGGAAAAAAAATAATTAAAAAGTGGTGTGTTTAATTCGTATTCGGCCAACAGTGACGAGGGTGTTGGTGGGGATGATGGCTTTCCTGGGGCGATTAATCAAGAGCTATTGCCCAAGGCTCAGATATCTCGAATGCGAATAGAGAATTGAGAAGAGGGAATGCTGGTTGGAACTCGATCCAACTATTCCATCTTAATTGATTCTCCACTTCTCCAACCCCCTTAAACCTCCTAACGCACAAATACTCACTGACACACACCATCTCACTGAACATCCATATGTGTCTCTAATTTCGTGGCAGGGATAGATAAACCAATGGCAGTTGTATCAGGAAGCTTAGAGGAACATAATCAGCTATTGGGGATTTTAAATTGACATTTTCTGTGCTTTTCTAGAGAAATCGATATAGCTATTTTAATCAATCAAATTAAAAGGAGTTACACAAAAATTATACTAAATTGTCTGAATACCTACTAAACCTGATATGATAATAGCTAGGCAACCTCGTCGTCCATCCGGTACCGGATTCAGATTAAAATGTAGGCTCTTAGGTAGTCGAAATCTCGGGGCCCTGTGAGCTAATAATTTTACCAATAGGGTTTTATTACGCAACAGTTTTAGCCCCCCCCCCCCGAAATGTTCAAAATATCTCCACGGGGCTCTTGGAAAAATCGAAATTAAGGTGCGCGTCTCGGGGTGCTAATTTTGGGAGTTTCCAGCGGCCACAATTTTGAAGCATAAATTAAAGCTATTTAAAATATCTACAACTTATAGAAGCCCTATTTTTGATTTTCAAAAAAATAAATTTTTTTTTAGATTAATCGCATTAAATAAAAGATATTTTTAAAAAAGGAGCTCTATAACTTATAGATAATTGCAGTTCGAAGATTTGGATACCAAATAGCTTAAATAAACATGCCCGGACCCCAAATATATATAGCCTATTAACAAAAAATATCAGAATCCTTTAGACTTATATGGCCTGAGTTGCCGAAAAGACTGTGTATGTCAAGAGCGGTCCTAGCCTTACATTTTGGGGGGGGGGTCACTGTTTTTTTTTTTTTTTTTTATAGTATAAATAAATGGGCCTGGACCCCAATAAATATATATTAATCAAATATGAGTATCGTTAAAGCCTTAAATGGCCTAAGTTGCCGAAAAGATTGTGTGAATGGGAGAGTGAGTGGGAAAAAAGTGTGTTAAAAAAAAAAAAAAGATTTTGGGGGGGTCACGACCCCCTTGACCCCCCTCTGGGACCGCCCTTGGTGTATGTGTGTGTGTGTGAGGAAAAAGGGTGAGGGTTTAAAAAAAAAATATCTTTGTATAATTTTCAAATAAATTATAAATAGATTAAGGCTGGGCGCATACGGTCGATTTTTAGTCGAGCTATAGTTTAGTTGATGGCATAAATTCATTAAAAAATCGAGTTGATCTGCAGTTTTTGTGTGCGCACCTGCATTGAACTTAATGCATTTTTAGTCCATCGACTAAAAATCGACCATGTGCGCCCAGCCCAATTCTATTTTTTATTATTATTTTAATCCAAAAAAGATTCAAAGTAAACACATCTTAATATTTTTAATAAATAAATAAAGTTCCAATCTATCGTAAAATTGAAGGATTATATCTTCATTGATTGGAAAAATATTATTTTCTAAAACTTAAGAGATAAAAAATTTTATTAGACTATATATTGATATTAAAAGTTTTTAAATGAACTTTTCAAAACTATAGAAAAATTTTCTATCATTAAAAATTAACATTTTTTTTATATTTAAAACTTATTAAAAACTTTGTGCAACTTATCCGATATTTTGTCAATTTGGTATTTATTTTAAATCAGATTGAACAAAAAAAAAAAAAAAAAGTATATAAAATTTGATATATTCACACAATATTTACCACGGGTTAATTAAAAATTTAATAAAGTTTTTCTAAAAGACATTTTAAATGCAATTTTATAGGTGGTATGATTTAACCCTTGGGTAAAAAAAAATTCGATTGAAAAGGCCAAAGAGAGAGAGAGAGAAAAAAAGAGAAGTGGAAAGGGAATGTCGAGGGAAGCAGTGTTGGGGGGATGGCTCTTATTTTTTAGAAGGTAGAGAGAAAGTAGTACCCTCGGGGAAACGGTGAAAAACGACGGGCAGACAGACAGACAGACAGACACGCGCAGACACCCCACTTAATTGAATGTGCGACCTTTTAGAGAAGGACATAATGATTATTAAACCCTTTGAAATAAAGTAATTAGAGAGACCCTGGAATTGAAGAACGAGAAGCGTTTTTATTGTATGAACTTTTCCATTGGCACTAAATAAAATATTACAAAATGCAGGGAGGAAAATATATACTGTTTGCTCTTTTAATCTGACTTTTTAATAAGGTGATATAAATATAAAAAAAATTCTAAAGATATACCGGTATACACACCACAATCTCTGTGAAACTTAAAATGAATAAAATCTAGATCTGCTATTCTTAACCGCTAGACCACCATTAGAAGAATTAAAAAAAAACAACAAAATTTACATCTAAAATTCTAATGTATGGCGTAACCTAAATATATAGTCGGTCAAGTAGGCCTACAAAACCGGATCATCTTGGAGTTTTTCCCATAAATTACTCAAAAAAAAAAATAATAATAGTATTGAGAGCGGGAAAAACCTTTGGAAATTTATAGGAGAGTTTTAATGATTGTGATGATGAACTGAAGGTACGCTACCAACTACACCAAGCCCGAGGGCATGCATTTTTAATTAAAGTGCGCGTCTCGGGGTGTTAATTTTGGGAGATTCCAGCGGCCACAATTCTGAAGCTATCGACCTCAAATCTTTTTTAAATTAAAGCTATTTAAATTATCTACAACTTATAGAAGCCCTTTTTTTGATTTTCGAAAAAATAAATTTTTTTTTTAGATTAGTTGCTGTAAATAAAAAATATTTTTTAAAAATTCATTCTATATCTTATAGATAATTAAATTAGTAATCATTGTGTTAAAAAATAATTAATTTTTTGCCTTTAATTAATTAGCTGGAATCTTTCAAATGAAATGGAATAAATCCCTTGTATCTCTATGGGAAAAACTAACGGCATCTCTTGCCGCCTAGAGTAAACTCAGTATTGAATCGTATTCTAAGGGCTTTTCGAGACGCGCACCTTAATCCTTAAATTCAAATATTTTATGTTCATTGTACCGGTATATAAACTTATTTTATTTGAAATTAATTTTAGAGTCAGGAGGGTGGAAGGATTCATGAAATTTTCTTATGCAAAATATACAACTTTGTTCTATTGTTTTCTCTGTTTAAAATTAATCCGTTTTTTTATGCTTTATAATTGTCAATTGAACTAGAATATTAATGCAATTGATTTGTGCTCTTGTTCATTGTATATATAGGCCTAATACAAAAAGAGAGAGAGCGAGCAATTTATATTTATATTAAATTAAAAAAAAAAAAATAAAAGTTTTAAATTGAATTATCAATTTCGAATGTGATAATTAAAGGCAAATACAAAAACATACAAACAAGCCAATTTGTTAAAAAAAAAAATTTTTCGCCTGCTTTCATCATTGCTTTGAACAGATTAACTCACAAAAAAAAATATTATTGAATTTAATTACATTTTCATATAAAAGAGAGATCTTGTGATTTATTATTAATAATATATTAAATGTATAGCGATTTTAAATTAAGCATAATATTATTCAAAAAAAAAAAAAAAAATGGCTATTAATAATGTTTAATTTAAAAAAAAGTAAATAAAATAAAAAATTCATCCCTAATTTACCAATTAACCTAAAATTGATGGGTGAAAAAAAATTTCTAAAAAAAATATTCATATTTTTAAATTGAAAAATTAAAAAAAAAAAAAGATTAATTTTAGATTAAATAAAATCATAAAATGGATTTTAATTTTAAAGCAAATATATCGATCATTTTCTGAATGTATTTATTAAAGTAAATGCAGCACCTACAGTGGCGTAGCGAGAGGGGGGGGGGCAAGGAGGGGCATCATTTCCCGGGCGCTACTCACAAAGGGGCGCCAAATGGTCGGCAAAACAAAAAAATTGCTACATTTTTTGTCTCAAATTTAAAGCCTAGCTTGAGCCTATGACTTTATTTATTTTACTTTATTTATTTATTAATTTGCGAGTATATCTTACTAATATAAGATTTTTGTTGTGTGTGTGTGTGTGTTTGTAACCATAGACTCCGAAACTACTACCATTTTCATAGTTTTTTTAATTAGGGAATTTTCCTGGTTTTAGGCTATCATTATATCGAATTAGGGTGGGAACCCCCCTTTTTGGGGTTATCAATTACCCCATAGCAAACATTGGAAAACAGGACTAACTCGCTTTACGGAAAATATATTTATCAAATCTTTAAAATGAAAAATAAAAACTCTTCCTCCCCCTAACAATTCGACATTTGAAAAGATTTTTCCCTCTGCCCCCCACCCCCTAAAATTTTATTTTTTTATTTTATTCATTTTAATAAAATTTAAAAGACGCTTTCTTAGGTAAATAATTGAAAATGGTATTTTAGACCCCAGAATCAATCACCCCCTGACCCCCCTAAAATTTATTTTTCTTCATTTTAATAAAATTTAAAATGTTCTTTCTTAGGTGTAAATAATTGAAAATGTATTTTAGACCCCGATTCAACACCCCCCTACCCCCCTAAAATTTATTTTTCTTCATTTTAATAAAATTTAACTTTCTTAGTGTAAATAATTGAAAATGGTATTTTAGCCCCGACAACACCCCCTGACCCCCCTAAAATTTATTTTCTTCATTTTAATAAAATTTGACTTTCTAGGGTGTAAATAATTGAAAAATGTATTTTAGACCGAAGTTCAACACCCCCCTGACCCTCCCTGAAATTTATTTTTCGTTCGATTTTAATAAAATTTAAAAGACCTTTTAGGGTAAATATTGAAAAATGGTATTTTAGACCCCAGAAAGTTCAACACCCCCTGACCCCCCTAAAATTTATTTTTCGTTCGATTTTAATAAAATTTAAAATGACGCTTTCTTAGGGTGTAAATAATTGAAAAATGGTATTTTAGACATCAGAAAGTTCAACACCCCCTGACCCCCCTGAAATTTATTTTTCATTCGATTTTAATAAAATTTAAAATGACGTTTCTTAGGGTGTAAATAATTGAAAAATGGTATTTTAGACATCAGAAAGTCAATCACCCCCTGACCCCCCTAAAATTTATTTTTCATTCGATTTTAATAAAATTTAAAATGACGCTTTCTTAGGGTGTAAATAATTGAAAAATGGTATTTTAGACCCCAGAAAGTTCAATCACCCCCTGACCCCCCTAAAATTTATTTTCATTCGATTTTAATAAAATTTAAAATGACGCTTTCTTAGGGTGTAAATAATTGAAAAATGGTATTTTAGACCCCAGAAAGTTCAATCACCCCCCTGACCCCCCTAAAATTTATTTTTCATTCGATTTTAATAAAATTTAAAATGACGCTTTCTTAGGGTGTAAATAATTGAAAAATGGTATTTTAGACATCAGAAAGTTCAATCACCCCCCTGCCCCCCCCCCTGAAATTTATTTTTCATTCGATTTTAATAAAATTTAAAATTACGCTTCCTTAGGGTGTAAATAATTGAAAAATATATTAATCAAATATTTAAAATAAAAAATAAAAACCTTTTTCATAATTAATTAAAATACATTTATCTGGACAACTCTTAGTCATATCCCGAGACCCCCCGCCAGGGCTGGGGGAGGGTTGCCGAAACCCTACCGCAGCTAGTTTTACATATAATATTATATGGTTTTCGAAAGGGGGGGGCGCTAAAAAGGCATTGCGCCCCGGGTGCGAGTTAAGCTCGCTACGCCACTGAGCACCTAGCATGAATAGAATATCAATTATTATTATAAGATTCATTTTCTAATAAAGCATTATATGGATGATGTTATGCACGAAGGAACCAAGCGCCAGTAACCTAAATCTGAGTTAAGGGGCATTTCATTTGCACAATTGTAAACAAACCCAATGGCAATGACTATTTTTTTTTTGTTTTATACAAAAAAAAATGCACAGAGTAATAATGTTATGATTTAAATAAAGAGGTAGCCCCCGGGTTTGGCGTAGTAAGTAGCGCGCCTACCTCCTATACCAAACGTCGCGGGTTCGGACCCAGGCAGTCCGATGATTTTATTTAAGCCATTTGGATACCAGATGGCTTAAATAGAAATGCCTGACCCCACAATAGATATATTCTCTACAACGGTTATCGTCAAAGTCTTATATGGCCTAAGTTGCCGAAAAGACTGTATGAATGTGTGTGGAATGTGAGTGTGAATGAGAAAAAAAAATAAAAAAATAAAAAATAAAGAGGTAGATCTTCTTTTTCCTTACAAGATGGCGGTCTTATCCCAATTTCGATCATAATGGCGCTTGGTTCCTTTATGCATAACATCGTCCAAATATTATTGAGTTCAAAGATTAAGAAACTCTAGTCTAACTTCTTCTTCTGATAAGTTAAGTATTTTAAAATCACCAAAAATAAAGGACGAAGAGGATGATTAGAGAATCCTTTTGGGAAAGGGTGTAGAATGTTTGGTCACTTTGGTTCAGTCATTGCGAGTCAAGTTGTGCTAATCTAGTTTTAAGTTGCGAACCCAATCCCTAGGCCTCAACCCAACCCTTGAGATAGCAAAACTTGGATCTGTTCTGTTGTTGTTGTTGTTGTTAGAGTCACTATATACCAGTAGGTATATATATATTTGAAGAACTTTTAAAATTTAATTTAATCCCATTCAATCGTTGTTGGAGTCTGTTTCACTTAGAAAATGTTTCACACAGAGTATTTCAATTGTGGTTAACTTTTTCTTAAAAAAAAAATAATAATAAAATAAAAACAAGGTTTTATTTTAACTGACAGAAAGTTCTTGGTCAAATGGGCTATATTTCAATAAAATGAATTACTCCATTTTGGTTATTAATAATTCTATGATCAGAGATGTGTAGTCCATGGACGGATTAAAAGGGGTACCCTTTAAATCGTCCCCCGGAATTTATTTATAATTGATGGAATGTGGCTTGAGATATCAATGAGTGTGATGTGGAGGACAGCAGCCAGATAGGTAGCAGCGGCGTCATATCAACTTTTTCTTGGGAGGGGCAAATTTTTTTTCTTGGAGGGCAAACATTTTTTTTTCTTAAAATTTATTTACAAATATGTACTCAAATTGAGCCAAAAGATATTTAATTTAATTAATTGTTTAATTCTCTAGAGTTTATATACTCGTAGATATATTTTGAAAGATTTTATCTAGAATAATATAAAATTTTATAAAAGTCAGAGTCCTTGAGGGAGCAAATGACCACCCCTGTCCCCCCCCCCCCAAATAACGCCACTGATAGGTAACCTCTATTTAATAAAACAGACTCTTTTAAACAAAGCGTTTCGGCTAAATTTATTATGCCATCTTCAGTTGTTAAAGAGTCTTATGGGAAAATAGAGTTGTCATATGTGTTTTTTTCATAAGCGAATATTTGAAAAAATTGCCTATGTATTACAACAATGTAAATATAATAATAGTCTGTACGATGTTACACTGAAGAGAAATTTCGAAATTTCTGAGGATGGCGTAATAAATTTAGCCCAAACGTTTTGTTTAAAAGAGTCTGTTTTATTAAATAGAGGCTACCTATCTAGGTGGGCCCCCCTCCCCCGGGAGGGCCGATAGAACTTTCTGAGGTCTGGAATACCATTTTTCAATTATTTACACCCTAGAGAAGCGTCATTTTAATTTTGATTAAAAACAAGTGTATATATAACAATACTTTCTCTCTATACCTATATTAATATATTTCATATATAGGGTAAGAGAAAGTAAAAAGTAAAAATAGAACCAATGAAGTCACTGGCTATGCACTTGTATTACAGGAAAAAGGAGCAGAAGCAGCCAAAAATAAAAGCCTCGATTTTCAACAATTCATTGAGAATATCATGTTTAGAAAAAATACAATAGAAAGTAGGCGATCACTTTTGAAAAAAATGAGTTTTTTAAATAACTGATTTTGCCTAATCGGATCATACTAGACTTCTTTTTTTTTATATACTCTCCATTTCCAACTCTGGGATTTCACATTGAAAGCTTGGAAGGAGAGAAGTTGATTCGCACATTACATATCCCCTTGGCGCACATAATGTCCTCGCTTCGGGTGGCCGTCATAAAAGCATTCCCCTGCCCCTTAAATCTTTATAGGTCATCTTAAATGACTGGACACGGGGTGTGTTTTTATGGCGTAAGCAAAAAAACAAAAAACAAAAACAGATCCCGATTAAAATATATAAAAAAAAATCTGGTGTGACTGGCGCACAGCACACAACTTTCTCTTATCTTTCGGTAATTGAAAGTTGTGTACTGTGCTTTCACACCAGATTTTTTGTGTCGACATATATTTAGTTCCCGACAGTACGGAACATTTGAATTCAAGATGTAAAATTTATAAGTATGGGAAAATATTTATATTTTGTTACCATGAAAGTAAAAAGTAAAAGATTTAAATTCTGTTACCATGGCAACCATTTCACCAATCTTTCCTATGAAGAACAAGAGTAAAATTGTCTTCAGAAGATTTCAAGGGCAAAATGAGAATATACATTTTAAAGAGCATCTAAAAAATAATTGATTTATTAATTTAAAAGAAAAATTGTTAGAGCGAATTTTGAGAAAACCGAAAAAAAAAACTGAAAAACTACATCAGTAAAGTACTAGTACTTTTGGGCTGATTTTGATTAAAAGCTTATTTCCACGCCTCAGGGGGATGTCTAACTTAAATATAAAATTTCACCCTCCTAGCTCAATTCCTTCATGCAAGCACTGAACTAAAGGTCTAAAGGGATGGATTTTATTATTTAGTATATTTATGAGAAATAAGCATCTCTTTGATTGAAGACAAAATATTTTGAAATTGTATTTTTTCTCAAAGGATTGAATTTTTTATAGATAAATATGCAGTCTTTTATTCTTATAGTTAAAAAAAAGTTTCGAATAAAATTTTATAAAAGCCTAAAAAGATGAAATCAATCAATTTGGCAATTATTTCAAATGATGGGAGAGCATCAATTTGTTTTTTCTAATTCGATCGGCGCCCAGAGTGCAGCCAGGGAGCCTCGCTTCACTCTTGTCTAGGCTTTTCTTCTCGCGCAGATTCGCTTTTCAAAAAGTCGATATATCTCTCTTATTTTTCGTTGGATTTGTGGAAAAATGCAAAACTGGTCTTTTCAATCAATTATAAAGCTATAGACATTTTTTTATTTAACTACGCCCACATAAAATGGGGGTTTATTAATTGCCTTTTACATCTTCAAATTTTAACTGCCTCTTTCATTTTCTAATTATCCTAATTTATTGTTTTTTTAATTAAATAAACATATATCCGAATTTCAATACTAATCCTCCAGAGTGCAGCAGTTCCTTAACGCACAAAAAAATCTAAAAATCTGAATATAAAACGTAAAATGTGTACTTAGATAAAGTATAATTTCAGTTCTTAATGATTGCTGAGATGTAAAATAAATGTAGTCTATATTTTAATAGGAATTAAGTATAAGGCTTTAACTTTGATTCGCTCTTGGGCTTGGCGTAGTTGGTAGCGCGCCTGCCTTGTATACCAAGGGGCGAGGGTTTGGATCCCAGGCAGTCCGAAGATTTTGTTTGCCAAATGGCTTAAATATGAATGCCTGGACCTCCAATATGTATAATTAATCGTAAAAGTCTTATATGGCCTGAGTTGTGAGTGTGAGTGTGAATGAAAAAAAAGTGTGAGTGTTTAAAAAAAAAATTCCTTATGAATTTAATTCATTAAAAAAAAACCTCATTGAAAAATTCCTTATAATAATCTAGTTTTTTTTTTAAGTATGTTTTCGGTGTCTACTCTTGCTCCCCTCTTAAAAAAATGAAATTTTAATGAATATATACGTTTTGAGGTCTCCTGAATTCAAAAAATGGTTTTTGCTGTCTGTCTGTGTGTGTTCGATTTTTAGCATTACATGCATTTATATTTTGTTACCATGGAAACCATTTCACCTATCTTTTCTATGAAGTACAGGAGTAAAGTGTGCTTCAAACAACTTTCTGGACAAAATGAGAATATACATTTGAAAGAATATCTAAAAAATAATTGATTTTTTGAATTTTAATCAAAATCATTATTGTGAATTTTGAGAAAATTAAAAAAAACTTAAAAAGTACATCAGTAAAGTACTAGTATTTTTTGGCCGATTTTGTTGAAAAGCTTCGTGTTACGTCCCAGGGGGGTACCTAACTTAAATATAAAATTTAAATCTCGTAGCTCAATTCCTTCATGCTTTAAATTGAACACACACATTGAAAAGAACGAGAATCTTTCATTTGCTTTCCTTTTGATTTATTCACCTAGTAGAGAGAGAGAGAAAATCGTGAGTGTAAGTGAGAGGGAAGATCATCTGCTTTGGGCGCCGCGGCGCGCCGTCGGAAAATAAAACAATCTGCTCTGACGTCACTACTTCTCAGAAACCATAAAAAAGCAATAAAATTAAAATCATATTAATATATTCCTAGAAATGAAACTTAGGCCCAATTAGACAAAAATAAGATATTTATTTCTCAAACTTCAATTGATAATTTATCTCCTTAATTATATTAGTAATTAGTTAATTTAATAAAAATTTTAATTAGGAGATTTTATATCCAAGTCCTGAGAGAAGAGCGACAACTCGTCTTAATTAAGCAAGGCCGAGAACGGCTGAACTTTGGATAGGTGGAAATAAGAATTATTTTTCCAATAAATAAATAAAGAAGAGAATCTACGAGTATATAAATTATTCTCTTAATTTATTTTACAATGGCTCGGGTGGCAGACCACAGGGTCCACGAGCAAAAAGTGGGGGATGGAAGAGACAGACAACTTTGTGTTCGAGAGTTCAGGGGGGAGGCAGGGGGCGATCTTAAATAATAAATAAATTTGTTCCCATGAAATTAGAAGGCTTTATTTATCAATATAAAATTTAAATAACTAGTAATAGAGAGAGCCCGAGGGAGAAAACAAAAGGGACAGCTTTGTTGACCAGAGCAAAGGGCAAGGGCAAAGGGCATCCATCTATTCTATATAAAATTAAAAATACATTTAGAATCCTTTAATTGTTTACAATTAATTGGTACAAATCATAAAAATAGGAGATTTTAAATTTAATATCAGAGAAATATAAATTATTTAACGAGAATATTGAAATTTTTGAAACACATTTATTCTGAAAAAAAATCATTGTGTGGTTTTATGGAACCACGATGCAAGGGAAACTTTTTTCGGATCGTAGGCGTTTAACTGAAAATTTTCAGAAAAATTATTCAATTAAGGGCATTAAAATCGCGTTTTTAATCTTAACTTAATAAGTGGAAAATGATCAATAGACGCATGTTAAAAAATCTGGTGTGACAAGCACAGCACACAACTATCTCTTACCTTCCCCTTCGGTCGAAAGTTGTGTTCTGTGCTTGTTATACCAGATTTTTTGTGTCGACATATATTTAGCTTCCGACAGAAACGGTACATTCGATTTTCAAGATTTTTTTTTTTTTTTTTTTTAAACATTCCCACTTTTTTCTCATTCACACTCACACTCACACACTCATTCACACAGTCTTTTCGGCAACTTAGGCCATTTAAGACTTTTAACGATACTCGTATGTTTTTAATAAATCTATTGGGTGGGGGTCCAGGCATTTCTATTTAAGCCATTTGGTATCCAAATGCCTTAAACAGTGGCGTAGTGTTTTGCACACTAATAATAGACTATATGTGGACCTCAGGACAATAATTCATTTTTTTTTACCCAACCCAAACCCGAGTTATAGAGCGCCAAAGTGGGCGAAAACTTACTAACTTTTCTTTACGTTTTAAGTCGATATTCAAGAAATTTTTTTCATGTATTAATATTAATCCAATTTTTTTAATAGATTTTTTGAATCATGAATAAATTAATCTTCTTCTGAATATATTTTTATTTTTCTTGTATTACAGTTATTTATTTTTTAAATAATTTTTTTTTGTAAGTAAAAAAAAGCAATATAAATTTTTTCAATTTCAAAAAGTATATAAAGGCGTCCCTCTTGCCTTCCTAACAAACTCAATGATTCTGAAACTAGAATACATGTAGAACATAATTGCATCGAAGAACTTTTTGCCCGATTTTGCCCGAAAAATTTTTATTAATTTTTTATAATTAAATCGGCAGAAAAACAAGTGATTTCCGTCAAACCATAAGAACTTCTCTGCTTTACAGATAATATTGAAACGTGACAAAGGAGGGCTGACGGACAAAGTAAAATCGAGCTATTATTAGAATGACCCATAAAATTTGAAGGGGGGGCCTCAAATTTTGTAATCTTTTGAAAAAATAATCTATTAAAAGGGAATATTCAATATTTGAAAATTTCATTTTTCTTATTCATTTATTTTACTAATATTATTAGGCTGTATATTATTTTTGTATACAAGTGATAAAGCCCCCTGGACCCCCTTACATGCCTTTAAGCGAGCAAAACCATCACATTTATTCTTGCTCACTGTTTGGAAATTTTGCAATTGCTCGCCTTCGACATAATTTTAAAGTTTTAAATTTCCCTCACTGACTCCACTTCCTCTGTCTCTGGCCCATCAGCGAAGGCAATTGGTAAACAAGGAACATAAAACAGAAGTTAGTGGCTAGAATATAGTAATTTATTTTTAACCTTAAATAATTTTTATTTAAGTATAATGACAGGAACATAGAAGCCTACTCAAGGGGCCCAAGGGGCTCGAGCCCCCTCCCCTCCCCCCAATGTTGAGGAAAAGAAAATGATGTCTTTTGTAATCAGCAATCCATTAAAATGTATATAAAGACGTATTGCTTATATATAAACATATAAAAAAAAGAAATTTTGACCCTTTGAGTAAGGGTAGTTCCCTTTTGCATGTTTTTTTTTAAATAGATAGCATCTTTGGAATCAGCAATCCATTAAAATGTATATAAAGACATATTGCTTGTAATTACCAAAAAAAAAAATTTTTTTGCTTCCTTCAGTAAGGGTAGTTTGCACCCCATCTATATATTTTGTAAAAATAAATGACATTTTCGTAACGAGTGACCTTTAAAATGTATATAAAGACATATGGCTTGTAATTATCCAAAGCAAAATTTTTTGCTTCCTTCATTAGAGGTAGTTCACCCGTGTATGTTTTTAGTAAAAATAGATGACATCTTTGGAATCAGCATCCATTAAAATATATATAAAGACGTATTGCTTGTAATTATCAAAAAAATTTTTTTTTTTGCTCCCCTTCAGTAAAGGTGATGAGTTCACCCCATGTATGTTTTTTGTAAAAATAAATGTCATTTTGTAAAACGCATATTTTTTTTGATTTTTTGACATATGTTTTTCTTTATATTTCACACATCATAATTTTTTTTTCAACTTTGTCAAGGGGGTAATTTCAACCCCTTTTGAGCAAAAATATGAAAATATTGAAGGGTATAGAAGAACATATGATTATGTATGTATAGTTTTAATTTTGTAAAAATCCGCCCAAAAAAGATAA